>CAUYLG010057670.1:0-42633 GCA_963573385.1 Cacajao melanocephalus
AACTTTTTTTTCCCCTGACATATTGATTTCAGTTCTTTTGAATATATACCCAGAAGTGGGAGTAATGAATCATGTGATAGCTCTAATTTTAGGTTTCTGAGGAATCCCCATACCATTTTTTATAATGACTGCCCTAATTTACATTCCCACCAAGAACATATAATAGTTTCCTTTTTTCTGCATCTTTGCCAACACCTATTTTTTTCTTTTTCTTTTCTTTTCTTTCTTTTTTTTTTTTTTTTTTTTGATGACAGGGTCTGGCTCTGCCACCCAGGGTGGAGTGCAGTGGTGCGATTTTAGCTCACTGCAGCTTCCACTTCTTGGGTTCAAGGGATTCTCAAGCCTCAGCCTCCCAGGAAGCTGGGATGACAGGCGCCCACCAGCACACCCAGATTTGTGTATTTTTAGTAGAGATGGGGTTTCACCATGTTGGCCAGGCTGATCTCCATCTTCTGGCCTCAAGTGATCCTCCTGCCTCGGCCTCCCAAAGTGCTGGGATTACAGGTATGAGTCACTGTGCCGAGCCAGTTTTTTTTTTTCCTTTTTGATAAAAGCTGTACTATACTAATAGGTGTGAGACAACATTTTATTGTAGTTTTAATTTGTATTTCTCTCATGCTTAGTGATGCTGAGATTTTTTTCATGTTCCTTTGGCCATTTGTACGCCTTCTTTTAAGAAATGTCTATTCAAGGCCGGGTGTGGTGACTCAGGCCTGTAATCCCAGCACTTTGGGAGGCTGAGGCAGGCAGATCTCAAGGTCAGGAGTTTGAGACCAGCTTGGCCAATAATATAGTGAAACCTCGTCTCTACTAAAAATACAAAAAGTTAACCAGATGTGGTGTCAGATGCCTGTAATCCCAGCTACTCAGGAGACTGAGGCAGGAGAATTATTTGAACCCAGGAGGCGGAGGTTGCAGTGAGCCGAGATCATGCCATTGCACTCCAGCCTGGGCAACAGTACAAGACTCCACCCCACACACAAAAAAAAATCTATTCAGAACTTTTCCACATTTACAAAATCAGATTATTTGTTTTCTTGCTATTGAGTTGTTTGTTTTTTGTGTATTTTAGATACCAAGTCTTTAACAGATGTATGGTTTGCAAATATTTTCTCCCACTCTGTGGGTTGTCTCTTCACTTTTCTATTGTTTCCTTTGAGGTACAGAACCCGTTTGTGCATTTCTGGTCTTGTTGCCTGTGCTTTCACGGTCACATCCAAAGAAATCTGTTTCACAATCCAGGGTTGGGGAGCTCTCCCCTTAGGTTTTCTCCTTGTAGTTTGACAGTATTGGGTCTTACATTTAAGTCCTCAGCCATTGTGAGTTGGTTTTCATACATGATGTGAGACAAGGGGCCAATTTCATTCTTCTGCACATGAATATCCAGCTTTCCCAACACCATTTGTTGAAGAGACTGTCCTTTCTCTACTGTGTATTCTTGGGACCTTTGTCAAAAATCAATTGACTGTAAATGTGTGGGTTTATTTCTGGGCTCTCTAGCCTGGACACAGGCTAGAGATCTGTCTTTTTACAGAGGCAGCCGTTATCAACAATTTTTTGCGTAGCCTTTGAGAATTTGTTTAATGTATATACAAGTATATAACGTTCGTATATATACATTTTCTTTCTTTTATTCCTTCATTCTTATTTACACAAAGGGGAGAATACTATCATACTTTAAAAAAATACCCTTAAAAGCATAGTTGGAAGATCTTTCCATGTCAGTGCTTGCTGTTGGTCTTCCTCATGTTTAGCAGTGATCCAAGTATTCCGCTAATGGATGTACCATGTCTACCATGGCCAGTCCTAAGCCCTTAGATTATTTTCTGTTACTAAAAAGTTGCTGTTCTGTACATCGTTTATCTCTGTGTATGAGTACAAGTATATTCATTTGTAAATCTCTGGAAGTAGAATTGCCAGGCCAAAAAATCTGTACTTTTTATTTTTTACTGTGATAAATATTATTAAGCTGAGTCCATTTACACCCAAGATATATCCAAATACAGAACCAACTCACACTTTCATC
Organism: Cacajao melanocephalus; assembly: GCA_963573385.1. Lineage (NCBI taxonomy): Eukaryota > Metazoa > Chordata > Mammalia > Primates > Pitheciidae > Cacajao > Cacajao melanocephalus. Next base: position 2,027 of record CAUYLG010057670.1, read on the forward strand.
TACTGAGAATAAACATGTTATTTTCCTACTTAACTTGTGTATCACCAATCTAGTTCCTCGGTTTCCTAGGTGAAAAGCTTTTCTATTTTTCTGAGTTGATTTTCTCGAATCATGATTTTGGCCAAGTATCCTTTCATATATTTGTATTTCATTTAGATTTCATTTTCTGGGCATGAAGTGTTTTCATGCAGTTAATACTTGCCCATTTTTCTATTAAACTCATGGTTCTTTCCTACCCACCCCGTACAATATGAAAAGTTCCACTGGCTTTGAGTAGAGTTGTGCATTTGTATAGATATATACCAAATCCTGGATCAAGGGTTCTTAGGAACAGTCTAACCACCATAACGTTCTTATATACGATTTTTATTACCCTTTAGCTGTTACAGCTCTGGGCTTTAAAAAATACACAAGGTCTGTCTTTTACAGAATGGATTTCAATTTTTAACATCAGCACTTCGGAAGGCCTCTCTTCCATCTTTCCCTTAATGATGTGCTTGTGCTCAGCACAACGCACAGCTTTCTGGTTCTATGAAGGCATTAACTCGGGTCCTGGTTTTCATTGGTCCTCTCTGGATTGCTGTCAAATACTGTGGTGATAATAAAAATAATTCTGTGCTTCACTTTAAAGTGTTAAAATTGGGAGTCACTTGGAGAGGCTGATTTTATCTGGCCAATGTGGTGCGGGTTTATGAAACTGGGATGTGGCGGTTTGTCTTGATCTAGCTAATGTGACTCTTCAGAGAGGCTATGTAAATAGAATGTATTTATCCATTCTTTTGATTTATATATTTTCTTAAAGGTCATGATTTACATTCTGGTTCTCTATCTCTCCTTATGTTGCTTTCTGAGAAATGCAAAACCCGTGGGGAGAGAGAACTGTATTTCAGAATCTGGCTTTTGGGAGATTTTCAAATGTAATTCCCATTAGTATCTTTGGAGGCGGGGCTGCCCAGGCCTTCCTAAGCCGGCCAAATGCCTGGAGGGTAATGGATTATCTTCCTCTCAGCGGACTCCATGGGAGATATTCTCAATGGTTTATGCATTCTGGCTGGAAAATGCTCCCTGCAGACATGAGGGAAAAATTCTTCCTGTGTTCCCCAACAGAGGTCCACTGGGATTGCATCTGGCTCACAAAGTGTAAACCCCATGTACTGTAAAGAGAAGATCAAGGGCAGCGTTGGCACTAAGTGGTTGTTCAAAAGGTTCCAACTGTTCTAAGTTTTCAAAATCAGGGAGTGAGTGCTTGTTGCTTTAGCCTCAGGGAATACTTGAAGAAGGTGTCTTTAAACACCTTCTCAAAATGCCCAGATTTTAGCAGGAAGAAAGAAGACTGTAATGGGAACAAAGCTATCGGTTTCACTTTTGGCTAAGAAAACAGAAAAGGCATGAAAAAAAAATTTTTCCAGGGCAAGCTTTTATGATTCTCTGTGCGGAAGCCATTTTCAAACTGAAAGCCAAATAATGGGGAACCAAAAAATTATTTGGTACTCAAAAATACCTCCTTGATGTGGAATCGTATTGTGTTAGAATTTAGGTGTCCGTAACATGTTTGGTGATGAAGCAACTGGTAAGCTTAGTAAATGAATAATGTGCTTTTGGAAAATCAGCAAGAAAATCTTTGAGAGCAATCCAAAGAAAAAAGCGTTTTCTAAAAAATATTTGGAGTGGAGTTGTTTCTGTATCTCAAATCTTGGATCAGGAATATTGGAAGATTGATACTGTAACCCAGTGTGCATTAACCAATGTAACTTTATCACGTAATGTTTTTCTGGTTGTTGTGCTGAGCTTAAAGGACAAAAGGTTAGCAAACACTTAAATTACCAGTCACGTTAAGCTCTTGTTTTGTGATCCTTAGGCTCCAGGGAGGCCTACATTTGGGGCTTGAGTTGATACAAGGCAGATTCAGGGAATTATTTATTTTGCTTATTTTTTTTCCATCTGGGCTTCCACATTAATTGAATGGATTCATTTGGTGCCATTTTCATTCCCTTTAGAATTTTGGTCATGAAAATTAAGAATCATAATTCTAATATCTCACACAGTCGGTGAGTAATGGCAGAATGCTTTATGGCTCTGACCTTTCTAGTTTTCTACGTTTTGATTTGCCGAGTTCTTTCCTCTTCCTTCTTGCAGTTTACTTATTATGATTATTAATGAGGAAGCAGAAAAATGGCCATTCAGTCAAACTTTAGGGAATGGAACATAATAAACGGTCTCTGTCTGGGATCTAACATTTGCCCCTAAATACAGTAATTATTAGGTTGCCTGATGATGTGCTGAATTTTACAAGGCTCTTATTAGGGAAAGAAAAAAAAAACATAATAAATCCACTAATGTGGGTAATGACTGGTATGGAAATTGAAAATGGTTCAAAATTAACCCACTCTTTTTTTCCATCTTCTAAATGCTCTCTGGGTCTTAATATTATTCATCATATAAGTATACTTGTTTTTCTCTCATTTTGACTAGTTCTGCATTGCCGAGAAGCTCCAGAATTACTTGCAATTAAGTGATATCTGGCCTTACACAGGCATTGCCAACAAATTAAACAGAATCTGACTTTAAAAATATAACAAACCTACATTAGTAGATTGATTCACAAACCGGTAACACCTTTGTGTCTAACTCACTGTAAGTTCTCTCACACACTGAGCAATGGGAATGGGGAGGCCCACAATAGGTGGGAGCGCTTAGCATCACCATAAGGTACTCAATGATGTCTGCTGAAGGGTTGCTTAGCTTAGTTTTCTCTTTGGGCTTTGCCACTTTTGTGTGATAAAAGGCAGTCTTAGAGTAAATGCAGGACTTTCTATGAGCCTTTTAAAGAAGCCAAAAGACGGTAAAGTGGGGCGTGATGAAGATTGAGGCAGGGAGACTGACTATGAAGGAATGCGTTCTGTTTTATAGCTTAAAGAATATGGAGGCCTGAGTCTTCACTATTTGCAATCCTGTTATCTAACTTCCAGGTTGCATAAAACACTGCATTTATAAAATAAATTTTTGTAATACACTGCATGCCTTTCTAAAATGTAGTTATTTGTTGAGGATAAAATTGAAAAAAATAAAGTGTGATTGAAAAGAGACTTTAATGTCACCCCAGATTTCTCTTCCACATACCTTCTACTGGTGTTTAAAAATTTTTTTAAATCTTAATTGAAATAAAGATAGGGTAGTGGGGAAAATGTCAAACTCAACTAGAAGCAAATTCCAGCTCTACAGAACAAAATTAAAAAAAAAGTATTTCAAATAAATAGAGAAGGATGTCTGTTCAACAAATGGTGTTGGGATAAATTGACTCACTATTCAGAAAACAATAAAGCTAGACTCCCATTTGATACCATGTACTTAAGTGGATTCCAGATGGCCAAATGTTAAACATTGAAAACAAACCCAAAGAACTATCAGAAGAAAATACAGGCCTTTTTTAAACCATAAGAGGCAGAGTAGACCTTAGTACACAAGATACAAAACTCAACAAAACAAAACAAAAAGCCTCTGTGTGATATCATAAATAAAATAAAAAATCATGAAACAAACTGGAAGGAAATAGTGATATAATATGTAATGGACAAAGGATTAATGATCTATAAAGTGTGCCTGTTGATAACAAATGATCAAGGAACCACCAGAATAATATGCACAGGAAACAAATAGTTCATTCACACCAGAAATACTGTAAGTGGCCAGTCAGCTTAAGAATCCTGAGCCTCATTTCATTAGTAATCAAGTAAAATAATGAAATACTGTATATTACCTATCATTGATAAAAATGGAAAGGACTTACATGTCCAGCATTGTTAAATATGAACACAATGATACTGATGAAGCCTTTTTGAAAGGTAGTTTTACAATCTCTTTCAAAATTAAAAGTTAATTATATGTCTTGAGAGTCTCTTCTAGTAATAGCCTAGTTAAATATTTACATGTGTGCACAAAGATGTATGTGCAAGGCTGTGAGAAGCTGCTCACCAGAGTGGTCTATGTAAGCGTAAAACATTGGGGTATTAGTTTGCCAGGGCTTCTGTGATGACAGACTGGGAGGCTTAAGCCCCAGAACCTTATTTCCTCATGGTTCTGGAGGTTAGATGTACAAGAATAAGGTGTTGGCAGAGTTGGTTTCATTCTGAGGTCTCTTTCCTTGGCTGACTTCTCTGTTTTCACGTCGTCTTTTCTCTGTGTGTGTTTGTGTCCGAATCTCATCTACTTAAAAGGATATTGGTCATTTTGGATTAGGCTCTCCCCAATGAACTTGTTTAACCTTGATTACATCTTTAAAGACTATGTATCTAAATAAGGCCACATTCCGAGGTATCGGGGGTTAGGACTGTATGTGTGAATTGTGAGGGGTAGGACACAATTTAGCTTATAACATATGAAAACACACTTAATGTAAAATAGGAAGTGACTATGGTTCATTCAGGCTATACACTAGTATATAGTCATTAATAAGAATGAAGTAGACCAATGCAAGATTTTCAAAATATTGTTAAGTGAAAAGAGTCACAGTGTATAGGTGTATAATATGATTCCATTAAGGTAAATAAAAGAAGAAGGGAAATGGATATGAGTATTAATCAGTATACATTTTGAGAAAAACAGAGAACTAGAATGATACACACCAAAATGTGGGGAGTGGCTGCTTTGGGGAAGAGGTGGAAATGGGGCCAGAGTGGAAGGAAGGGTAGCAGATAAAGGGTGATTTTTTTTTTTTTCCTAGGAATACTTATATTTGCCTGAATACCTGAATATTTTACAATGGGAATACAATTTTAAGTTAGAAAATGACATATACACATACACAAAAGGAAATTATGGGTTTTGTGTTGGACAAAGAAAATTTATAGCTACTTAACTTATTAGATGTTTTAAAAATTCCATTCTCTATGGAGTTGAGAGCATCCCTAATTCAGTTTTTCTGCCCTCTGCTGTTTGCTTTCATGGGAAATGAGGATGAGTGCTCTAATCAAGTAGCAGAGTGCTGTTAAAGGACAAAATGCCAAAGACAAGGAAGAGAAGGCACCTACAAGCTTTTCCTAAGGAAGCATCGCTGGGGAAGGTGGTGGGGAAAAGAGCTACTTGCTAGCAGGGCAAAGCCTTGATGAGAGCAGGGCAATTGCTGTCTTTCTGGTTACTCTCCACCTCCCCCTGGCCTGGAATCCCAGGAGCTGTCAGTGAGAGGATTGGGGGCAGCAGCTGGCCCTGAGCTAAATCTTCAGAATTGGCTGGGGATTAAGCCCCACCTGTTGGGAAGCTCTGAACTGGAGGTCAGCATGAAGTTACACCGGTAAACAGGGAGACAAAGAATGGCAGCACTTCAATCCCTATTCTCTGTAGGCTAATTGTTTGTTACCCTCAAACCCTTAGGTCTCAATATGACACTCAGTCATTATCACACACATCATAGTTAAAGTAAGAGCAAATATAAATGATTAGTTTGTTCAATTGAATGCGGCTTCAAAGGCACACTCTAAAGAGTTTTGTTCCAGCTCTGAGTGTCATAACATGAAGATTCTTGGGAGATAAGTCAATTTGCAACCTAATATTTTTTAAAAATGTGTCACGGTGGATAAATATGTCAGGGTTGTGAAGCTTTCAAAGAAAGTGGGCTTTCAGCGATGACTTCTGGGACATGGTAGGCTGGGGAAATCAGAGAGGTGGCCAGGAGTTATAGTGAAATAATCAGAAAGAGGGAGATTGTTTCCGGTAAAAGAAAATCCAGAACAAAGGCTCAGTTACGAGAGTGTGGACCAGTGAGAAGGGTGTGCACAAATAAAGCTGGAAGGGGAGCTCATTGTGGAGGAATGGAATTGCTGATTGCAAGTGCTTTATTCTTTTTCTGCCTCTTTTCCTCCATATGAAAGTCTCAGACATGATACTGGTCACCCACCTAAAAAGCATGGTGAAAATTCCTTGGTTTAATCTCAAATGTACTATGAAATATTAATGCCCTTATTTACATTTATCGCTTTTTCATTTTATGATGATGATTAGAATTTTCCCTAATTTCATGGAGCTGCATGGCAACCACCTCTTCTACAGACTCATGGAGAGAAAAGTCTGCTTTGCCAGGTGCCCTTGATGGTATCCAGTGTGGATGAGAGGCCACATCCTAAAAGGAGGGGCTTTCACAAGCAGATGAAGTGGAAAGACCAACCCAGATTTTCCGTTTGTAAACTTCTCTCAAAATAACAAGAAATGGAAATGAAAATATGTGCCTAAAAATAAACATCTCCTGGGTAAATTGCATGCTCTATTCCTAAACCCAATCATAATCTGTAAGAGGAATTACCCATCTTTGCTCTGATATAATCTCATTCAGTATCCCTTAGCATTCACCCCATTCAGGCAACATTCACTTGCGCTAGATCTTTAATTAGAATAGATTATGCTTAACTGATGAAGAGATGCCTTTAGAGTATTTAATAAGGTAAGTCTGATCCTGGGCTATCTTTCTTCCTTTTCAAAAAACTTTTATTTATTGAAGTATGATATACATATTGTACAGTGCACAAATCTTAATGAACTCAATGGACTTTTAACAAAGTGGATGCACCTGTTTCACCAACACTCAGATCAAGATACAGACCATTCCCATCTCTTGAGAAGCCTTGATCGTGTTTCTTTTCTAGGCATCACATTCTCTTAAAGATAACCATGATTCTGACTTCTACCATCATGATTAATCTTTCCTGATTCAGAATTTTCTTAATCATATAGTCATGGGCTCTTGGATCTGATAGCTTCATTCAGCACCACATCTGTGAGAGTCATTCATGTTGTTTGTGAGGTCATAGTTCATTCTTTTTTATAATTCTATAGCGTTCCACTGTATGACTACACAAGCCATTATATTTTTCCATTCTATTGTTGATAAGCATTTAGGTTTGTTTCTGCCTTTGAATTGGACTGTTCTAATCTGTCTTGTAAACGTCTCTTGGTGAACATAGGTAGACATTTGTGCTGGGTGCAAATGTAGGAGCGGAATTGCTGGGTCATCAGGTGTATGTGTGTAAGCTTTAGTGGATATTGCCAAAATATTTTTCCAAAGTGGTTATATCAATTTGTATTCCATTCACAGAATATGAAAGCTCCACCTCCTTGCCAACGTGAGGTGTTATCATCCTACTTAAAATAATACCTTAGTAGGTAGTATCATCTTTTGGGGGCTTTAATTTGTATTTCCCTAATGGTGAATGATGTTGAGAACCTTTTTGTATGCTTATTGGCCATTTGGATATTTTCTTTTGGGGTTTGGGCAATAACTTCAAAGGACACAACCCTGAATGCCAAAATGTCAAATGCTAAAATCTCGAAAAATCAAAATTTCTAGTCTAAAAATCTCAAAAATCACAATCCCAAAAGACTAAAACCTTAAAAATAAAATTCTAAAAAAATTGTAAAAAAATTCTCTAAAACACATTTATTTACATTTATAAAAGGGGATTTATTTGAGAAACAAAAAACACAACAGAATACTTCGTAGGGTACTTTACATAATAAAATAGGTAAGAACCTATTTTTGCAAGTGTAAACAGGTATACTAATGGCAGTCACACAGGTGTAACAGTAATGAGCAGATAAACCATATTTGGAAAGAAATAGGCCAGCAAGCAAAATATACAGGCAAACCTCATTTTATTGCACTTCACTTTATTGTGCTTCACAGATATTTGCGTTTTTTACAAATTGAATGATTGTGGGAAACCTGCATCTAGCCAATCTGTCAGCACCATTTTTCCAACAGCGTGTGCTCACTTCATGTGTTTGTGTCACAATTTGGTAATTCTCACAATACTTCAAACTTTTTACTGCTATCATATCTGTTAGGGTAATCTGTGATCAGTGATCTTTGATGTTATTATTGTAATTGTGTGGCATCATGTACCACACCCATATAAGATGGTGAACATAGTCTATAAATACGTTGGGTGTGTTCTGACTGCGACACCAACCGCCGTTCCCCCATCTCTCTCCCTCTCCTCAGGCCTCCCTATTTACTATATACAACAATATTAAAGTTAGGGCTGATCTATTTCCCTACAATGGCCTCTAAGTGTTCAATTGAATGAAAGAATTGCACATCTCTCACTTTTGATTGGAAGTTTGAAATCATTAAGCTTGCTGAGAAAGGTGGCACGCCAAAAGCTGAGACAGGCTGAAAGCTAGGCCTCCTTGGCCAAACAGTTAGCTAAGCTGTGAATGTAGAGGAACAGTTCTTGAAGAAAATTTAAAATGCTACTCCAGTGAACACATGAATAGTAAGAAAGTCAAATAGGCTTATTGCTAACATGGAGAAACTTTGAGTGGTTTGGATAGAAGATCAAACCAGCTACAACATTCCTTGAAGCCAAAGTCTAATCCAGAGCAAGGCCCTAACTCTTTTTGAATCTATGAAGGCTAAAAGAGGTAAGGAAGCTGCAGAAGAAACATTTGAAGCTAGCAGACGTAGGTTCGTGAGATTTAAATAAGGAAGTGGTCTCTATTACATAAAACAAAAGGTGAAACAGCAAGTGTTGATGGAGAAGCTGCCGCAAGTTATCCAGAAGATCTAGCTGAGATAATTGATGAAGGTGACTACACTAAACAACAGATTTTTGTTGTAGATGAAACAGCCTTCTGTTAGAAAAAGATGCCATCTAAGACTTCCAGAGCTAGAGAAAAGAAATCAATGCCTGGCTTCAAAGCTTCAAAAGACAGTCTGACTCACTTGTTATGGGCTAATGCAACTGGTGAATTTAAGTTGAAGCCAATTCTCATTTACAATTCTGAAAATTCTAGGGCCCTTAAGAATTATGCTAAATGTACTCTGCCTGTGCTTTATAAATGGAACCAAGCCTGGATGATGGCACATCTGTTTTCAGCATGGTTTACTGAATATTTTAAGCCCACTGTTGAGACCTATTGCTCTGAACAAAATACTCCTTTCAGAATGTTACTACTCACCCAAGAGCTATCATCCAAGATGGAGCTTATCATCCAAGATGGATGATAGCTCTCATCGTGATAGAGATCTGCAAGGAGATTAATGTTTTCATGCCTGTTAAAACAACATCCATTCTGCATCCCATGGATCAAGGAGTCATTTTGACTTTGAAAGGCTTACTTAAGAAATACATTTTGTAAAGCTCTAGCTGCCATAGAGAGTGATTCTTTTGATGAATTTGGGAAAAGTGGATTGGAAACCCTCTAGAAAGGATTCACCAGGCTGGGTTCAGTGGCCCACACCTTCCAGCCCTTTTTGATGCTGAGGTGGGCGGATCACCTGAGGTCAGGAGTTCGAGACCAGCCTGGCCAACATGGCAAAAACCCATCTCTACTAAAAATACAATACTAACTGGGCATGGTGGTGGGCACCTGTAATCCTAGCTACTTGGGAGGCTGAGGCTGGAGAATTGCTTGAACCCAGGGAGGCAGTGGTTGCATTGAGCCAAGATAGCACCACTGCACTCCAGCCTGGGCGACAAGAACAAAACTTAGCATTTTAAATTTTCTTCAAGAACTGTTCCTCTACATTCACAACATAGCTAACTGTTTAGCCCAGGAGGCCTAGCTTTCAGCCTTTCTCAGCTTTTGGCATGCCACCTTCCTCACCAAGCTTAGTAATTTCAAGCTTCTGATGAAAAGTGAGAGATGTGCAATTCTTTCATTCACTTGAACACTTAGAGGCCATTGCAGGGGTATATAGATCAGCCCTAACTTTAATATTATTGTATCCTAGCGAACAGGGAGGCCTGAGGAGAGGGAGAGAGATGGGGGAACAGTTGATTAGTAGAGCAGTCAGAACACACACAATATTTATAGTATGGTGAATTGATCCTATATGTGAAGGGGCAGAAGTCCTACACAATTGAGTAACTTGGAATGGGAGGTTTTTTTGTCTTTTTTGCCTGAGTTTTTACTTCTTTTGTGATCTTCAGAACACTCACTGCGCTTGTATTTGGAGATTAGATGTGATCTGCATATTTTCTAAGTATATGCTGTCCATTTGAAAGTTTGATTATTGCTCAGCTGTAACAATTAAACAAATTTCTGCTTTTGCAGCATCAATAATAATTAGCTTTAACATTGTTGTCCTTCACCATTAAGTAGCTTCATATGCTTAACTTATCTGAACCTTTTTGCAAGGGAATGTTTCACAGATCTCTTCCATTGTGTTGGAAGAAATAAAGTAAGAAGGAAGGATATTTATTTTTTCCACTACTAAATTTGTATTAGTCACTGTTCTCCAGAGAAGTAATAGGATATCTATTTATCTATATAATACATGAGAAGAGGTTTATTAGAGGACTTGGCTCATGCAGTTATGGTAATGTAGAAGTGCTATGACAAGCCGCCATCTGCAAGCTGGAGGCCTATGGGATGTCGCTGGTAGCATGGCTCTGTCCAAATCTGAAGGTCTCAAAACCAGGGAAGCTGAAGGTGTAATTCTCAGCCTGAGCTGACAGCTTCAGGAGCTGCTGATGTAAGTTCTGGAGTCCAAAAGCCAGCTATCCTGGAGTTCTGATGTATAAGGCAGCAGAGGAAAAGTCTGTCCCAGCTAGCAGAGAAAGACCCAATTTGCTTTCTGCATTTGCTCACTCTGAGATCCCAGCCAATCAAATGGGGCCTCCAACAGTGAGGCCAGTCTTCCCCTCCTCGCCCTCTCAGGCTCACAGACTAATCTCCTCTGGACACACCCTCACAGACACACCCAAAATAATACTTTACCAGGTTTCTGGGTTTTTGTTAATCCAGGCAAATTGACACTTAAAGTTTGAGATTCAAGAAGTACATATCTCAACCAAAATAATTATATAGAAAACCATACCTGGACACATCAGAGTAAAACTGCTGAAAAGCAAAGAGAAAGTTTAAAGTAGAATGAACAAAAGAATAAAGGTGAAAGCCAAAATCAGCAAGACAAATATTCAAAAGTGGAAATTGACTAAACTTAAATTGATTTTTAAAAAATTAGTGAAATTATAAAAACCTCAGGATCGCTTTGGCTATTTGGGGTCTATTGTGGTTCCACATAAATTTTAGGATTTTTTTTTTTTTAAATTTTCTTTGAAGTCTGCCATTGGGATTTTGATAGGGATTAGACTGAATTTTATATTTTACTTTAGGCACTATGTGCATTTTAACAATATTCTTGCAATCCACAAGATTGGCATCTTTCCATTTATTTGTGCCCCCTTCAATTTCTTTCATCAGTGTTTCATAGTTTTCAGTGTATACATCTTTCACTTTGGTTGTATTTATTCCTAAGCATTTCATTTTATTTTACTTTGATGCTATTGTAAATGAAATTATTTTCTTGATTTCTTTACAGCCAGGCTGTTATTTGTATCCAGGAATGCCATAAACTTTTGTATGTTAATTTTGTGTCCTGCAACTTTACTGAATTTATTTATTAGATGTAACAATTTTCTGGTGGAGTTTTTGGGGTTGTCTACATTTGGAATGATGCCATTTGCAAATAGTGATAATTTTATTTATTTCTGATTTAGATACCTTTTATTTGTTTAATTGCTTTTTTCAGTTTTTTACATCGTTATATAATAATTTTACTTATTTATAGAGTACCTGTGATAATTTGATACATACATGCAATATGTAATGACCAAATCAGGGTAATTAAGATATCAATCACCTCAAATATGTATCATTTCTTTGTGTTGGAAACATTCCATATCTTTTCTTCTAGCTATTTTGAAGTATACAACAAATTCCTGCTAACTATAATCATTCTATTGAGCACTAGAATTTATTCTTTATAATAATAACTGTGTTTTTGTATCCTTTAAACAACCTTTCTTTTTTCCTCTCCTCCCCCTGAACCCATCCTTCCCAGCCTCTGGTAACAATCATTCTGCTCTCAACCTTTAGATGATCAGCTTTAGAAGATCAACTTTTTAGCTCCCACATACGAGAGAATGTGTGATATTTGTCTTTCCATGCCTGGCTTATTTCATTTAACATAATGACCTCCGGTTCCACCCATGTTGCTGCAAATAACAAGTTTTCATTCTTCTTTTATGGCTGAATACTTTTTCACTGTATCTATATATGTATATATGTGTATATATATGTGTGTGTGTGTGTGCATGTGTATATATAGATATAGATTTGATTTTTGTATATGGAGAGAGATACAGGTCAAGTTTCATTTTTCTGTGTATGCATATCCAATTTTTCCAGCGCTATTTGTTGAAGGGATTGTCCTTTCTGCAGTTTATTTTCTTGGCATGTTTGTAAAATAATCAGTTGGCTCTAAGTGTGGGAATTTATTATCTGGGTTCTCTATTGTGTCTCATTGATCTATGCATCTGTTTTTATGTTAGAACCATGCTGTTTTGGTTACTATAGCTTTGTAGTATATTTTGAGGTCAAGTAGTGTGATGCCTACAGCTTTGTTCCTTTTGCTTTGGCTATTAGAGGTCTTTTGTGGTTCCACAAGATAGAATGTAGCAGCAGTTAAGCTTGGGAATTGTGGGCCACAAGGCAGGGGTGGTTCAGTGGTGACAAAACCTGAAGGATGAAGGGGTACAGTGACTACTGGCCCCCACAACGGGACACATTCCCGCAGTATCTCTGGTTTCAAGGTAGTTCAGTACAGTATTGATGTGGGCCATGGGGAAGCAAGGCACAGTGTCAGCTCCTACTCTGCCTGGTCAAGGCATGCTGCAGTATGGACTCTGGGCAGCTCCTGCAGCTGGGTATAGCACCTGTGAATACTGCAGGAGTCCCCAGTCGTGAGGACTGTAGTTGTTCAAGGTGGTGTTTGGGGTTGTCAGGGTTTTTCCATTTTCTTTTTCCCTGCAGGAAAGTCCCTCCTGGTTTCAAGCTGATCTCTACTGCAGAATGGGTGGCAGAGGCAAGGTGTTTCCTTTTGTTCTCTATTAACCATACTGGGTTTCTGTGCTCTACAGGTTCCTGCTATTTCTTTCATGTGCTCTGGCACTCTCCTTTAGTTATTTTCATCAGCATGACGTTGTTTGTTAGTCTGGCTGTTTGTCAGGGAGATGAGTGCTAGGGGTTTCTAATTGGCCATCTTGCTCTGCCTCCTCATTTAAGTTTTAAAGAATGTATTCCACTTGTTTGATTGGTTTTTCATGTTTTCATGAGAATATTAATAGTAACAGACATTCTAAGATGTCTATCCTGATGACCTCCATATCAGGATCCCTGCAATTTTATTTTTTCTTCATGTTCTTGGTCATTTGTTTCCACTTGGTGGCATGCCTGTTAATTTTTTTAACTTGCTATTTTTAACTAATTTTAGACTCTTAGAAAAGTTTCAAATACAGTATAAAGAGTTTCATTAAGTCATTCTTCTATAGGAAGGAGGTGTTCCTTCTCCCCATTTATTTATTTGGTTGTTTATTTATAGCATTATGGGTTTGTAGTTGTTAAATACAGTGAGTTCTAAGTTTCTCTTCAAAGAATCAGTATGTCAGTATGTTCAGTTTCCTTGTTCTTTGTTCTCCATTTTAAAGTTTAACTTTCTCGTCTCCTTGCCCCTAGTTTCAGTAAACAACCTTCTCACCAGCTCTAATCAGTAGTTCACATCTGTTCCCCTGGTTACTTCCACCTATTCGTCTCATAGAAACTGCACGTTCCGTTCATGCATCCCCCTTCTAACCTACATATTTAGAGTCCCGAGTCACCCCTGGTCACCTGCTCCATCATGAGTCACCCCTGGTCACCTACTCCATCATGAGCCACCCCTGGTCACCTGCTCCCTCGTGAGTCACCCCTGGTCACCTGCTCCTTTCTGAGTAACCCCTGGTCACCTCCTCCATCCTGAGTCACACCTGGTCACCTGCTCCATCCTGAGTCACCCCTGGTCACCTGCTCCATCCTGAGTCACCCCTGGTCACCTGCTATGACCTGAGTTACCTTTAGTTACCTTTTCCATAACCATCTTTCCCACTGAAACTACTAACCCCGACACTCTGGCGTGTACCCTGCTCTCTTTAAAATAGCCAATTGGAATTAGCTGAGACTGTGAGGTTCAACCTTAGTCAATAGGGGAATGGCACAGCAGTAGGGGCTACCTGTGTTGGGGATAAGAACCCCTTCCCTTGTTCAGGTGTGCTCTCGCTGTTGTTTTATCCATGAAATATATCCTTCTATAGACGTAAATTGCCTTGCTGAGAAAATTTATGTTCAAGTGTTACTCTTTTGTTGCACCAAAAGTTTATTTCTAACATGGATATTTGTTTTATTTCATGAGTTACAGTTCAATACTATCGTTACTTATTTTGGCCCTCTGATCATTCCAGCTTTGGTTAGGAGGCACCCCTTTAAGTTGGCTCCTTTGTCCTTTTGACAAGACCCTACTTTTTGAGCAGTCTTATTACAGGAGTTATTAATAAATTAAATTATTTTAGGCAGATAGGAAGGGTAAAAGAGTCCTCAGTAAGGCTTTTTAATAAAAAGGCCACCCCCAAAATCATTTCTTTTCCAACAGAAAACAACTTGAAAAACGAGACCAGCAAGCATTGGTATGCAAATGCTGGTGGCTAGAAGCCAGGTCCACCCAATATGGTGGTTCCCACCCTCTTTTCCTTGTCATAATGTGTGTCAGGTGTCATGGCTGCCTCCAGATAAAACCACGTGTATGGGACATCATGATGACCCGTATATGCATATTAAAAGGCTAGGGCAGGAGGGCCAGTTTTTTCCTGGGCTACATGAATGACACGCTTGGTCAAATCAATCCCCTGGACTCTATGCAAATCAGACACCACCTCCTCCAGCCTCCCAGTATAACTGACTGCCTTCCATGGCATATGGGGTTTTCAGTCTGGAGCCCTCTTCCTTCTACGAAAAATAAAAAAATTACCCAGTGTGGTGGCAGGTGCCTGTAAACCCAGCTACAGGGGAGGCTGAAGCAGGAGAATTGCTTCAACCTGGAAAGTGGAGGTTGAGGTGAGCAGAGATCACCCACTGCACTTCAGCCTTGGTGATTGAGTGAGACTCCATCTCAAAGAAAAAAAAGAAACTACGATCTGAATGCTAGATGGGCTTGTTGCTTCTAGGCCTTCTAAGCAGAGAGGTAGGAAATATATGTGTATACTTAGACATACACAAACATCCATTTTATTTCTCTATTTGTATAGACTCTAAAAACATGAATTTGCCCTGTAACCTCAGATTCCAGTCCAGCATCAAAGGTTCATTTTAGTCTTCCACTTTCCTTGTCACTTCTTTGACAGTGAGAAACCTGGTTTTCATTATCTACTTATTTGCAGTCCTAGTATATACCTAAACCAATTTCAAAATGGTTAACCTGTACTCCTATGAGAAACAAATTTACCGACTAGGCTACAGCATTTGTGTACAGTTCTTTTTGTCTTTAGTCTTATACTACCCAATCAAAAATTTTGTTTTCCAAAGTTACTTAGGATACTTGTTTTTTCTCCGTCCCCCAAGCTGATGTGCAGTGGTACAATCATGGCTCACTGTAACCTGAAACTTCCGGGCTCAAGTGATGTTCCTGCCTGGGCCTCCTGAATAGCTGGGACTATAGGCATCAGCCACCACACCTGGCCAAAAAGCCCATTCTTTTCTTCCTCACTCCCTTTAGCGTGGTTATATTCTTTGTTTACAATATAGGTAAGTTAACGTGGTATTGTTAGTATTCCGTCTTGAGTTCCCCTCACAATCTGGTTGGTTTCAATTGTTTATTTTTGTTTTGGATACTTGTACTATGGTTGTAGGATATGTTACTATGGTTCTAGGAGTGAGAACTATTCAAAAAGATACACTCAAAAGTGTTACTCCCTCCTCAACCCATTTCAGCCTCTCCCATTCATTTCTTCTATCTATCCTTTCTGACCTACCTGCTGTAGTTCTTGGTTTATCTTTCCCGTATTTCTTTTTCATAAATGATCAGAAATGTATCTTTTCTTATATCCCTTCTTCTCTGCATGATAGGTAGCATGATATTCATTCCCTTTTACACTTGCTTTTTACGTTTAGCCTTGTATCTTGAAGGTCACTTCAGTTAATAGAGATCTTCCTTTTTTTCCTTTACTTTTCTCTCTTTGTTTCTTTTTACAGCTACGTGGTATTTCATTGTGTGGAAGTATCACAGTTTATTCAGCCACTTTCCAAAGTATGACTTTTAGGTTGTTTACAATCTATTGCAATTTCACACAGTGCTACAGTGAATAAATCTGAATATGTATTTTTGTATTGGAAGAAGTGTATCTTCAGTGTAGATTCCTAGAAGTTGGGTTACTAGCTTAAAAAATAAGTGCATGTAGAGTTTTGTTAGGTATTTCCAAATTTCCTTCCAGAAAGATTATGCCAATTTGTATTCCCATCAGCAATGTCTGAGAGTACCTGTTTCTTCACAGCTTTCTCAACAAATGTATTGTTAGTCTTTTTAAGTTTTGCTAATTGGTTGTTGAGAAATTGTATTATTTTAATAATTATCATTTTTATATGTTTTGGAACCATTTTAATATATCTTTGTGAATTGTTTATTTATGGCTTTTCCCATTTTTCTATTACATCTTGGTTCCCAACCTAAATGCCTATCAACCAAAGAGTGGATAAAGAAAGTGTGGTATATATACACCATGGAATACTTACTACTCAGCCATAAAATGGAATGAAATAATCACCTTCCCAACAACTTGGATGGAGCTGGAGGCCATTATTCTAAGTGAAGTTACTCAGGAACAGAAAACTAAACATTGTATGCTCCCACTTATAAGTGGGAACTAAGCTATGAGGATACAATGGCATAAGAATGATATAATGGCCTTTGGAGACTCAGGGGAAAGGTGGAAGGGGGTGAATGATAAAAGACTACAAATTGGGTACAGTATACACTGCTTGGGTGATGAGTGCACCAAAATCTCAGAAATCACCACTAAAGAACTTATCCATGTAACCAAAAACCACTTGGATCCCTCAAAACTATTGAAACAAAATAAAAACAAGTTTTTTCGGCTTTTTGGCCCTCAATTTTTAAGCATTCTTTATATATTTAGGAATATTAGCCCTTTGTCTATGATATATGTTGCAAATACTTTTTTCCAGTTTGTCAATTTTCTACTTTGAGATATAGATCTCATTTTATCTTTTTCCAAATGTCTGCTCAATTGTCTAACATCATTTATTTTTAAAGTTCACCTTTACTCCAGTGTTTTCAAATGCCATACTCATCATATACCACTTTTTCTTATGTCAGTCTGTCTCTGAAATCTCTACTCTGCCTCACTGGCCATGTGCCTATGCCATGTTGTTCTAATTATAGAGGCTTTATAGTATGTTTTAATGTCTACTACTCCTCCCTCATAAGTATTCTTTTCCATCATCTCCTGGCTATTTCAACATATTTGTTTTTCTACATAAAAACAAATATGGTCATGTTCTTTGTTTATAATACAGGCAAGTTAATTTGTTATTGCTCTTACTCTATCTTAAGTTTGGTGTCACCTTTAACTCCATAAAATAGCTTGTTGATGGTTTTATTGGGATTGCATTTCTTGTGTGAATTAACGTAGGAAAAACTCACATCTTTTATAATATTAAACTATCCTGTCCAAAAACAGAAAATGTACTCAGTTGTTTTATTGTTTGAGCTAGTTTCATCATTGATTCTGTTGGGTTTTGCTAGTATACAGTTATAGCATCTTCAAATAGAGAACATTTTACTTTAGCTTTATCCATTCTAAGGCCTTGATTGATTTCTCTTACCTGATTTCTTTGGCTCATAACTCTAGTACAATGTTGGATAGTAGAAAAAATAGTGGTCATCTTTGCCTTGTTCTTTATCTTAGTGAAAATGCCTGTTAATATTAAATACGAAAAATTATAGATCTCAATAGTTATTTTTCTGAATTTGGAAATTTTCTTCTAGTGAGCATATAACAAATGAAAAAAGTCACTCTTTGATCCAGTTTGGCACTGTCAGTTTCTTCAGGTGTATCACTGTTGAAGCTTTCAGGTAAAAATCATTGAAGACTTCTTTTTTCAGGTTTTGGGCCCCCATTTTATCTTCCTAGGACTACAAACTATCAAAATCTCGACTTAGTAGATACTTTTGGTTTAGTTTCACAAATCTTACCTTATAAATATACATTTTAGGAATCGGCAAATAACATGAGGGGAAATTAGTGCAGAGTCTTAAGATCTCTGAAGTGTATTTCTTCCCCAGATCTTAGCATCATTGGGTATTCTCTGATAGCTTGGAACAGCTGGATTTTTTCCCTTTGTATTTTATCCAGCTTTGTTGGTGTCCTCAGCCAGACACATGGTCTGATACCAGGTACTCCATTAAGCTGGAAGCAGATGTCATCTTTAGGGCATATTTCCCAAGTAAATGCTATTCTCTGGTGAATTCTGAAGACCCAGTAAGATTAGATTTTGTAGATAATTGGGTACTCACATTGGGGATTTATGCATTTTTACTCAAACTGATGACCACGTTGTCATGAAAGCAGTGCCACTGCCTCAGGCCATTTCTATTGGAAATCTGAATTTGCCCTAGTAGATTTTGGTTTTAGCAGATCTCACTTCAAAATTACATCATCTCTGGTTATAATGCTCAGATTAGAAATCCTAAATATTTTCTGTTCTCCACTCTCCCTCACGTCTCTTGTTAGGTGAGTTGCAAAAACTTACTTTTACCCCTTCTATAACTCTTCTCTATCCGTCACTTGCCATTCTCAGTGATAACGCCCAAATTCAGGCCCTGTTGTTCTTTTCCTGAATTACTTTCATAGCCGCTGTCTGCTCTTCCAGCCTCTCATTTGAAACACCCATCTCCCTTCTAATCTACCCTGTATGCTGCTAGCAGAGGTGGTCAACCTATTGCACAGTTCAGAGTCTGAAAATTACCTCAGAAACCTCTCCACTGCCTAATGAGGGAAGTCCATCGTTATCTGATCTCACATGATAGTCTCCTGCACAGCGTCTCCCCTTCATTAGCCCACGAATCTCTGATCCAGTCGTTCTGTCCTTGAACATACCACACAATAGCTCACCTTCATGCTTTGGCTCATTTTGTTTTCTTTTAAAAGGATGAAGCCATTTTAAAAAAATCTTTTCAAATTTTTGAAATCCTACTCATCCTTAAAAACCCAGCAGAAGTTTCAGTAGCTCCTTGAAATCTTCCCTAGTCCTAGTCAGAATTAATTGTTCCTTCTTTTGTATTCCCATAGCACTGCTTGTAATAATATTTAGTACTGGCCTTATATAACATTGAGTATACACACACACACACACACACACACACACACATTTTTTGAGATGGAGTCTCGCTCTGTCACTCAGGCTGAAGTGCAGTTGCATGATCTCGGCTTACTGCAACCTCTGCCTCCCAGGTTCAAGCCATTCTCCTGCCTTAACCTTCCAAGTAGCTGGGACTACGGGCGCACTACTACGCCTGGCCAATATTTTGTATTTTTAGTAGAGACGGGATTTCATCATTTTAGCTATTCTTGTCTTGATCTCCTGACCTTGTGATCTGCCCGCCTTGGCCTCCCAAAGTGCTGGGATTACAGGCATGAGCCACCACCCCCGGCTGAGTTAACATATATACTTACTTACAGTACTTACTGTATGGTATGCTAGAAAATGAGCTAAGCTTTTGACAAATGTTATCTCATCCATCCCTCCATATTTAGTGAGAAAAGGACTAAGAACTGTTGTTACCTTCAAACATAGCGGGGGAATTTAGAGTGATTTGTTTGTCTTTTTTACATAATAAAAACTCAAAGTATAGAACTTAGCTGATAAATTAATAGCTACTATCCCCGTGCCTTCTATAAAGTAGACTCTTGCTAAATAAATTTTGCTGAAACAAAGAAGCTCTTTATTAGATGACCTTTCATTGGCCTGAAAGTCTTACTATCAACAAGAGGTTCATTCACCCCCTTCAGGAAACTAAGTCAGGTAACATTCATTGAACACTTAGTATGTGACGACTTACATAGTTCACGTAATCTTGAACACAGGTTCTGTTACATTTCCCACATTATAAGTGAGGAAACTAAGGTTTTAAGGAAGTTAAGTAACCTGCCTATGACCACACAGCTAGTAAGTGGTGGAGCCCAAACTAGACTTACTGCATTCCGTCTCCAGAGCCAGATCTCTTAACCATCGTGTTAAACTGTCTTATAGAGCTAATGCTAATTGTAATTTATTTCAGATTTGATGCGTGAGGTATATTTGTCTTCTCAAATTTATCTTTGCTTTTTTCCTGGAGACATGGCTTCCCAGCTAGAGACTAAATTTCCTGCCACTCTTTGCAGTTAGGTATAGCTCTATGGCAAAGCTTTTTTTTTTTTTTTTTTTTTGCCAATGAAATGTAAGCTTTAGAGATGTAAATGATTTTCACATTACTTGTCAGAAAATTATTTGCCTTGTTTTCCCTCTTTTTTCTTTCTCAAGAGTTTAAAGCCAGGCAAAGCAATAAGCCGTTTTTGATTATTTAAATAAAGACAACATTTTAGTTATGGCGTATTAGCAAGATGAAATAAATATAAGTCCCTCAATGGTTTTGTGGAGCGGAACTGCCCACTATCTATGTATGTGAAAGAGAAATAAAATTCAATCTTATTTAAGCCATGGTGGTGGCAGGAAGCTAGGGGAGTCTCTGTTATAGCAGCTGAACCTTTATTAACCTAATACACCGTTTATTTCAAATTGATGCTCAGGATGCTTTTCTGGAGACAATTGGAAACTTCTCATCACCATATTCTCAGAGTAGAGACAGATATGAACTAAGCAGCTACTTGTGAACACATCTGCAGCAAACCAAGCATCAATGAATAAATTACAATACTAATGACACAGTTAAAATGTTTTCTCTTCATGCTTTATGATCTCCAGTTTGAATCCCTTTCCACTGTACACTTCATTTCTGTAACCAATATACTATAACTCATAATAGCTTGCAATCCAGCCACAGGATGTTAATATTTTTCTTCAGCCAATATACGGCAAACACTGAGAATTTAATGGAATAACCAGCTGGGTGACCCCGAATATATTCTTCTCAGTTCACTAGATGCACACAGAGGGGAAGAACACTGCCCAATCAGGGGATTCCAAATGGGAAGACACCTGGCCAGATGATAATGGGAACCACACCAGCCTGGAGAAGGGAGAGTTGGCGCCTGAGGACTGTTCAAATACCGAAGTGTCCGAATATGAGAGCTTTCCAAGGAAAAGTCTTTATTCTATATGTGCTATGAGCCAAGGTGGGACTTGGTTTGAAAGGCTAAAACATTTGAGTCAGCAAGAAATCCAGGTTAAGAGGGAGAGAATGAAAGGTGAGAGCAGGAAGGAAGGAACAAAGAATTGAGGGAAGGAATGAAGGAAGGAAAAAACGAAGGAATGAAGGAGGGAAGGAAGGAAAGAAAGGGAAGGGGCAAGGGAAGGCAGGGAGAGAGGGAAGGAAGGAAGGAAGATGTGGAGAGGAAGGAAGGAAGGAAAGGGAGAAAGGGAGTGGGCAAGGGAAGACAAGGAGGGAGAGAAGGAAAGAAGAAAAAGGTGGAGAGGAGAGAAAACATTTTGGAAAACAAAAAACTGCACAAGCTGCATAGATAGGTTAATTTATGTTCCTCCCATAGAGGTTGTAAAACTTTCCTTTGGGGCCTCCCTCTGCAGATGTGTGACACGCCCAAAGGAAGTCTAAGCAGAGGCTCAATGACACAAGAATCACACCTCATCTCACGGCCCTTCCAGCTTCTGGCAAGGTTTTTTGTGAACTTGACACTTATGCAGAGATTTGTCCCTGAGGCAGGCACCTCCCTTGTACATATAGGAAAAAGCCAGAGGTGACTTAGAAGCAACTTGGCTCCAAGGTCTAACTGGAGGGATTTTATATTTTCCAGTGTCTGCCTGCCATGCCACCATCTATGCTATGGTAGCTAAACCCTGGGTGAGTTAGGGAGTCCCACAGTAAGTTTTCTCCTAGTCCATCAAGTAGAGCAGGAGGTAGATCAGGCTATCCACAGACTTCCCCAGTGCAAGTGCAGCTGGGGGTCCATCCTATGGGAGAACATGGGGGCCAAGTCCTCATAAATATCCTCCAGGGATCACATATATTCTGGTTTCCTAGTGAAGTTCATTGTTACAATCTTCACTCCTTCCTGAAAAACTCAGCCTTTTCACTTTATGTACAAGTTTTTTTTTTTTTCCTCCCCCAGAGAACTTCAGCAAGTGGTCTCTGGCATGGGATTTTTTAGCTACAGCATTCTTTATGGTGACTTCGTAATAATTTATACTGATGGCTCAGGAATGAGAATGCAAACTTACATAGCCCAGTATTTCCTGGAAAGACTTTCTCTTCCAGTAAATATGAAGCATAATATGGACTCATATTTCACAACTAAATGTTTTCTGGTTTGAATCATTTAGAGGCGTTGATACATTTGTACTTTCAAAAGCATCACTGACAAAATGTTAGAGATACATTTAAACATTATTTAACAAACCAATCTCAAGAGTTTGCTTATCATGAGAGATAATAAAAGGATATATTATTTACAAGCTATTAGGAGAGGAAATGGGGCAATTAAACATGTCTGGTTAAGCTAAAAAGGTAGGAAAACACAGAAGAACAAATAATAGGTGAGACACGTAGAAAACAGATGGCAAGATGGAAGATTCAAACTCAGATATATTGGTAATCAGATTCAATATAAATGAATGAAAAACTTCAAATTAAAGGTAACTTTGTTAATAAATGACAAAACACTGGTCAGGTGTGGTGGCTCATGCTTGTAGTCCCAGCACTTTGGGAGGCCAAGGCAGGTAGATTGCTTGAGCCCAGGAGTTAAAGATCATCCTCAGCAACAAAGCAAAATGCTTTCTCTACTAAAAATACAAAAAAAAAAAAAAAAAAAAAAGCTGAGCATGGTGCCATGCGCCTGTAGTCCCAAATACTCCAGAGGCTGTGGTAGGAGGATCACCTGAGCCCAGCAAGTTGAGGCTGCAGTGAGCCAAGACTGTGCCTCTGCCCTCCAGCATGGGCAACAGGAGTGAGACCCTGACTTGGAACGAACAAACAAAACCCCCAAAATATGCCACTCACACAAGACTTACCTTAAGTATGAAGAAAATAGAGATATTAAAAATAAAACGATGGAAAAAGATATACAATGCACACATTAAGATAATGAAAACTAACATAGCTATCTTATTCTGATGAAAAATAGACTTCAACATGAGATATTACTAGAGATAGAGGAACATTTTATAAGGACAAAGATATAGCAAATTGAATCTTGAATTTGTGTGAGATAAATAACATAGGCTTACACTGTAGAAAGAAAAAAATTAACAGAACTGAAACACAGAAATAGCCATATCCACAATCATACTTGTGAATTTTAGCAAATCCCTCTCAGTAACTGATACGCAAAACTTCAGCAAACACGTAGGAGATTTGAAAAGCCAGAGTAACAAACCTTATAAAATTTACGTACGTAGAATTCTACATTCAGCATCTGTAGAATACACATGCTCTTCCAAGGTACATGAAACATTCACCCAAAGAAACCATATTGCTTGGCTTTAAAGCAAGTCTCAATACATCTCAAAGGATGGAAACCATGTAGAATACATGAACTGAATATAGTAGAATTCAGGATGGTATCAACAATAGCAAAGAAACACTGGGAAAATCCCCAAATGTCTGGAAATTAAGCAGTATACTTCTGAATAACCCCTTGGTAAGAAAGCAATTACAATAAAAAACTTTTAAAAATAAACTAAATAAAAATATGCCATATCAAGCTGTTGGGATGCAGCTAAATTTGTGCTTAGAGGAATACGTATAGTTTAAAAATCTATCTATTAGAAAAAAAAGGCTAAAAGTGAGCAATTTAAACATATATCTCTAGTAGCTAGAAAAATAATAGACAATTGCAGTAAAAATGGAAGGGAATAATAAAGATAAAAATTGGAATAAATGTAGTAAGAAATACATAATAGAGAAAAATCAACAAGGCCAAAAGCTGGTTTTTTTAAAAAGAACAACCCCTACCAACAAGTTTCTACCAAGAAAACAACATTGCCAAAATCAGGAATGAGGAGGAGGACGTTTGTAGAGAAAACCATCATGGCTTTAAGGAAAACATCATGCTAATTTTATACAAATTCCTTCAGAGTCAAAAAAGAAGAAACAATTTCCAGCTCATTCTACAAGGTCAGCAAACAGAACCTGGTAAAGAACCTTACAAGGATAACAAAACCTGAGAAACAATCTTACAAAGAAAGAAAAGCATGGCCTCATCTCTCTCATAAACATAGGTTTTCAAAATCCTCAACAAAATGTCGGAAAATGATTCTTTGTGACCACTTTGGGTTTCTGTTGGGAATACATGACCAGTATTTGAAAAACTATGTAATTCTTCACATTATCAGAAGAAAGGAGGATACCCAAATGATCATCTCAATAGCTGCAGAAAAACTATGAGATAGAATAAGCCCCCGTTCTTGATAAAAATTGTTAGCAAACTAGGAAGGGAAGGGAACTTTGTTAATTTAGTAAAGTGTATCTCAAAAAAAAAAAATCCTCCTCCAACTCAGAAATAATAATGAAAGCTTTCCCTGTGAGATTGCAAATGAGACAAGGACATCTGCTGTCACTGCTTCTGTTCAACATTGGACTGGGGAGGTCCCACCATGTACAAGGCAGAGAGTGCGGGAGCACTCAGAAAGCGGTGGAATCTCGGGAAAGGTGAGCCCTTTGAAGGAAGAAGTCCCAAATGTAGCAGCCTCTTCCTAGAGAGGTCTGTGGTCTCAACAGAGCTGCACTTACCAACAGGCGGGAGGAGGAGCCTTACAGCATTTCTGATAATATCTAGGATTGACAAGAAGCTTTGGGGACTCGTGAATGACCAGGAGAGAGAAAGGTGAGAAGATACTGTCTCAGAGAGCCGAGAACGCTCCTGAAGAACCTTAGTGGGCGTGAGAGGCATATAAATATTAAAGTACAATTATGCACAGCACAGTACTAATCCTTCTTCAACTTTTAAGAAGTATTTTTGCTTACTCCGTGAGATGTACAGGCTTTCATTGTACCCTACAGAGCAATGGGGGAGAGGAGAGTTGAAGGTGGCAGAAAGGGCTCAAATAGCCTATATTCTTAAAGAAAATTTGGAGACCTGGTGAAGGGAAAGCAAGAATATTGGTGGTTGGAAGAAGGTAAGAGGGAGAACAGAGGGAAAGTGGGAGAGAGCCTAGAGGGCAGGGAAGTAGTCAAGATAAGTAGAATCTGCCAGGGAGAATTGGGTGAAGAACATTTTTGGAAAGAGAACTCCAGTGAAGTCATTACATTACTTTTCAGAGCTTTCTGAAGTATTTCATTTTGGGTGGAGATGGGAAGGGGGTGCTCAAAAAATGTCCAGTTTTATTGGAGCTACATATAGCAGATCCTAATTAGAGTTGTCAAATAAAATACAGGATGCTCAGCTAAATCTGAATTTTAGATAAAGAAGGAATAATTTTTTAGTATTAGTACATCCTAAATATTACATGGGATGCACTTATACTGAACAGTTTGTTGTTTCTTTGCAATTTATTTACCTGGGCATCCTGTATTTTTATTTGCTATCTCTTGCAACTCTATTAATATAAGAATTATATGTAACATTGAATAATTTTGATTATTATATAATTGCCATCATTGATCCATTGCGTTTGCATTTATATCTATAAATGCAGGTCTAAAAATGTAAACATGATATTCATTTTCTTTTGGTAAAATTTCCTTCTAATTTACTGCAGCCATTGTGCCCCTAAACGCAGAGTTTGTGTTGCTAGTAGACTGTTAAGTGGAGAGATTTTGCTAGGTTGCAGGACACCAAGAGAAGTGTGATCTGAAAGGAGGTTTTACAAGTGGAGAGGGATGAGAGTTTACGGGTGCTCCGGGAACCTGGGGAGAGAAGAAGGGAAGCTGGGAAACAGGGAGCACCTCACAAGCTTTAGAAAACAGATTTTGAACTATTCTTAATTTGCAATCACAGCAAAAATCAAACTTCCTTTGTCTGCCGTTGTTCCCTGTTGGAGCTTGTTAATTGTGATGTTTTTTTCCCACCTCAGCAAACACTAAAAGTGCTGTTCTGTAGAGATACACTGTTTTCCTGCTCTAGCCAAAATTACTGAAAAAATGATCCCCTATCATTTTAAGACTTATATTTGTTATGGAAGAGGCTGTGGTTTAAATTCTGCTTTCTTTTCATTGTGTCACTTCTCTTGCCTGAATATATTTCCTGCCTGTATTTCAGTTTTTTTTTTTCATCCATTTTGTCCTTACTCACTGTTGATTCCCTCTCTTGAACCATATTCCTATTCTCTTTAGATGATAGTGATTTTAAAATATACATTGCCAATCTTTTCAACTCTAATATTTTTTATTACCCAATTTTCCAAGTTTTTTAAAATATGCATCTCCATAGGTACAAATTTAACATGTCCAGGGCTACTTTTTATGCACTCTACCGTGTACCCAACTGGACTGTGAGCATTAAGTGTACTACATTCTCTTTCTGCACCTTCATAGAAAATATAAAACTCCATTCATAAACATGACTTACAATACATTTTGGACATAACATTTAAGATTGTTTGGTTTGTATGAATATATCTCCACTGAGGAAGTCCAAATAAACAGCCTAAGGAGTCAGTGTCACCACTGAAAAGAATTTATTCAACATTGACTAGATGGAAAATGCTCAGAAGATTTGTGTTGTTTATACAGAATGAATTATAAAATGTATGGTCCGTAGAGAGCTGAGAGAGTTTATAGCAGAGTTCCTATGACCCCCCTGAGAAAGCTTCCAGTTCATCCAGGCACCTTGTCTTAGCTTTATAAACATGAAGCTCTATATAAATAATACCGAAGAAAAGTAAGACATGTTAGCATTAGAGCCCCTTCAGAATAAGCACAAAAGTTAACATTTTCATGTGCCTTTGTTTTCTAATGGAACAGAAAGCCTTGATCAGTTTTTGCAAAATAGCTAATGTCCTGAAGCAAAAGCAGAAAACCAGATTACCACCTTCATCTGAATCACTGGAAAGTCTGAATTATCTGTGTTTTAAAGCAACAGTTCAAATTACCTGATAATAGGGTATAAGCAACAGCTAAAGTAACTCGTGTTTCCAATGGCAGCTACCTTAGGCCCGTCTTAAGGGGCAGAAGTTAGGTAATAGATATTATTTGTAAATAAACAGTGGACCTAAATCGTTAACATCTTTTTATCTCTCATTCTCTTAATTAGAATGTTTGAACCTTATTCTTTCCCTCAAAATCGAGTTGTAGCCCAGTTACCAGGAGAGCCTACTACATATCAGGACTTATTACAAAGCCAGAGGAGTAATTGCGATGGTGTGATTTTGGTGCAGGGAAAGATGCACTGATCTATGCGACAGCATAGAGGGCCCAGCAATGTCTCGCACGCACACGAGGCAATCTGATACCAGGAAGAGGCAGCATTGCAGATGACTAAGGAGGTGAATGAGTGAGAGTGTCTCTCTCATTAAATATGTTGGTTGAGATAATGGGCTATCCACACTGGGAAAAAAATGGGTCCCTACTTCACATAATAGGCAAAAAAAAAAAAAAAAAAAATCCCTAATAGATTGCATGAAGCAAAATTTCAAGACTTTTAGTAGACAGATTATCTTTAAAAACTTGAAGAAGGAATAGATCCCTTAAAGAAGACACACACACATACAAAGAAAAGTTTGATACATTTGACTACCTCAAGGCTGGGCATGTCTGTTTACCAAAGGTCACTCAAAAAGGAATGGAAATGTAAAGCTACCCAATGGGACAAGATATGGGTACCACATGTAGTTGGCAAGAGATTAACATTTAGCATTAATAGTGGACTATGATAAGTTTGGTAAGAAACTCAGAAAAATTAGAAAATAAGCAAAAGAAATAGTTCACTGAAGAGGAAACATACATGGTGAATTATGTGTGAAAAGATGTTCAACCTTATGAGTAATCAGGGAAATACAAACGGAAACTATAATGGGATTTGCTCTTGATTGGCAAACATTTAGAATTTTGGTAATACACAGTGTTGATGAAACTGTGGTTCAGTAAAAACTCTCATCCTCCGCTCATGTCTTCATAAACGGATACAACCACACAACCACTATGGAATAAAATTTCAAACAACCGTTGAAAACCTTAAAACCCAGAAACTCCGCTCTGAATTACGTTGTCCAGAAAAACTCTTGGTCACTGTGTTCCCGGGGAGACATACAAGTTCACTCAGAACAAAATTGTTCATAACAGCAAAAATAGAACAACCTAAATGTTTATGGACAAGAGAAGAAATACATAAAATATGGCATATTTCTAATAAAGCACATTGTGGAGCAGTGAAAGTGAATGAAACTCAGCAGCTCCCAAACCATGAAAGAATTTCAGGAACATAATGATGACAAGGTGCCACGATTACATACAATGACAGCACTTCTATAAAACTCAGATATGCAGAAAACTAAGCAACACATTGTTCAAGGCTATGTACATACAGAATGTATGATGTTTTAAAAAACAGCAAGAGAATGATAAGCACAAAATTCTCAGTAGTTTCTTCAGGAAGGACGTGAAGCACACCAGTAAATGTAATGTAGTAGTTTTAAGTTGAATGATGAGGTCATAAGCTCATTTTATAATTTTCAAAGTTTATATATGCTACATATATTCTCTTTCACGTATCAAATATTTCATTCATTCATTATCATCATTATCATCAGAGTTATCAAATATTCTTATAAGTTTTAGAGATTTTTTTCTTTTGAGATGGAATCTTGCTTTGTCACCCAGGCTGGAATGCAGTGACGCGATCTTGGCGCACTGCAACCTGCATCCCCTGGGCTCAAGCAATTCTTCTGCCTCAGTCTCCCCAGTAACTGGGATTACAAGTGTGCACTGCCATGCCCAGCTAATTTTTATATTTTTAGTAGAGATGTGATTTCGCCATGTTGGCCAGGCTGGTCTCGAATTCCTGACCTCAAATGATCTGCCCACCTTGGCCTTTCAAAGCACTGGGATTACAGGCATGAGCTACCATACCTGGGAAGTTTCAAAGATATTATTCCAACTTCCCTCTCCTTTTACTATATAGTCCAAAAGAGCTTCATATAAAGGTTAACCTCTTTTCTTTCATTTTCTCAGAGGACTCCTTTCAGGGTCTACTCACTGAACTCTCCTCCTCCTTCCCCTCATTTTGCCAGTTTTCTGCTGCTCACTCTTCTCTAACCATTCCCCTGGACCCTTGGCCCAGACAGTCCTTGCAGGCTCAGGGATTCTCAGGCACATGCAAGCAAGTGGGCCATATCTAGTCTCTTATGACTCTAACCTCAGTTCAAACCTTAAGTTCTTCAGTTCTGCTGGCCTGGGAGGGGTGATTGAAGAGCAGCACCCATGTGCGGCAGCCTGAGATCCATAGAAACACTAGCAGAGAGGCCAGGTGAATAATTCTGACGCATGAACTGAAGGATCTGACCACTTACTAATACATTTAGTTAATCCTTAAAGCTATATTCCTGGAGTATATACCTTATTTAGCCTAGGCTTGGACAGATTCTGAAAATATGTTGGGCTAAGATGAATAAAAGTTTGTCACATAATACATTAACTGAAGTTGAATTCATAGAGCTAAGGTACTGTGGATTATTTAAACAGCATAGATTACATTTTTATTGCATGTTTGCATGATGAATTTTACACATGGGTCGTCGTAGATTGAATAATGGGTTCCATTTCTTCTCCTTTTCTTTTATGCACCGTTTTTGCCATGTTACTTGCAATTCTTTCCTCTAGAGGTAGGAATCTAGAGGTAGACATCCCTGGCCTTTGACTTGGGTCCAGGCATGTGACTTGTTTTGGCCAATGAATATTGCAGGTGTGACACAAATGGATGCATCACAGATATGCCAGTGGTAGCTGGCTGGTCCCAGACAAATGAGAGCTCTACAGAGCAGGCCTAATTTGAACCTGCAGCCTGGAGTCAAACAAAAATGAGATGAGCAAAGCTATCCCAGCCAACCTGCAGATGCATTAGACTGAATACATGCTTGTGATTGTATCCTACTGAGTTTTGGGTGGTTGACACAGCATTATTTTGACACCAGGTGACTGATACCCTAGTGTAAGAATTACCATAGCTTTTCAAGGGACATCAAGTATCACAGGGACTGCTCGGCAGTAATGACAGTTTTCACCACCACATCATCCTTATCTCTTATCACCATCATTATTAAAAAAGTGTCAAGGGTACAAACTTTTTGGTCAAAGGGTACAGACTTTCAGTTATAAGATGAATAAGTTATAAAGATGAAATTTACAGCATGGTAATTAGAGATAATAATGTTTACTTAAAATTTGCTAAGAGAGTAGATCTTAAGTATTCTCACCAAATACGAGGCACAGAAATGGTAACTAGATGAGGTTATGGATAGGCTTGATTGTGGTAATCATCTCACAACATATATCAAAACAGTACATTGTACACTTAAAATATATGTACTTTTTATTTGTCAGTTATACCCCAGTAAAGCTGGGTTGGCGGGGGAGTGTCATTGCTGAGAACTCCAAAGCAGATTTTCTGAATTTGACTCCTGGCTCTTCTTCTTAATAGCGGTGTAACCCTGGACAAGTGACTGCTTTAAACCTTGCTTTTCTTACCTTATTACTGCGTCTACCTCTTGGGGTGTTGGGGTATTCCCAATGCTTATTACCATACTAAAGGATCTAAGAAGTCTCACAATAAAAGACAGCTTTAAATTTCTTTAATCTGGTTTAACTTTGAAATCCTTTGATTTGCAGAAAGCTGTTTAATATCTCACGGGACCCATATTGCTTGGGACATGCTAGTGTGTAGCCGTTGAACAATGTATTTCAAATGTGGCTTAGTGTCAGCAACATAGTCAAATGCCCTCCATTGCAGGAGCCTGTGCTGGGTTCTAAAACATTTCCTTTCTAGCAACAATAAAATATCACTGTCTTTATCTCATTTTCTGCTTATGTAATAACAATTAGCAAAATCCTACCTTAATTCTCCAATTTGAAGCATTAAAATCTTTGGATAACTTCTCAAATACAAGACAGAACTTGATCCATTTAAAAGTGGGAGATTAAAATTGAGATTATATTGCCTACAGAATCACCAGTTTTTCCTCACGTCTATGTATACCGTTCCAAAAATCAAAACATCTCTTAGCTCTTGCCAAAGAACCAAATTCCCATTTTCATCTGCCCGCTGAACAGTTTTACCAGCATCTGAAATTCAAAACGCACCAGTCATTAAATGGAACTGTCCTTCCTAATTTATTCAGTGGGGTTAAGACACCATTACTCTCACTGGGATCCCAGTGGAAATCCCAGAGTTACTGGTTCTTTTTCACGTCACTCTGTCTCCCTAATCCTGAGCGTTGCTGGGTCTTACAGATTTTACCCTTGTCCTATCCTTTCTATCAGTCACCTCTTTTTACTTCTATTATGATACTCAGGATCAGGAGGTGGCAAACTCTTTATGGAAAGGGCCAGATCGCACATATTTTGAGTTTCGTGGGGCCATACGGTCTTGATTGCAACCACTCGTCTCTGCCACTGTAGCTTGAAAGTGGCCACCGATGAAATCTAAATGAATTGGCATGGCTATGTTCCATTAAAACTTTATTTACAAAAAACAAAAACAAAAACAAAAAATCCCAGGCTGACTGAATTTGCCAACCACTGCTCTAGGCCATCCCTCTTTGTCTCCACAACTAGAACTTGCATTTGTTTAGGGATTTATAGGTTTGTGTGTGTGTGTGTGTGTGTGTGTGTGTGTGTGTGTGTGTGAATGTTTTGCAACCTCCCAGACATTACACACTATAAATATTATCTTAGTTGGCAGAGAAAGAAAGTGAGATTTGTAGGAATTAAGTGACTTCCCAAAGTCTCTCAGAGAGGAGGTGGCAGAGCCAAGATTCAGATCTGAGTTTCTGCCCCAAACTCTAATGCTCTGCCAGTGGAAATTATCTGGACCACTGTCTCCTCAATGGCCTCCTGGACTTTTCCTTTTATCCTCATTGCTCAGCCTCATCGTATGGCCACAGAATTTCTCCAAGGCACAGCCTGCTTCATGTGATGCCTCTGCTCAAAGCCTTCAATGGGTCTTTATTTCTCCACTATGTACAGACTTATCTAGTCTTTAAGACCTTCCACAGAACAGTAGAAATTGCTTTTCTTAAAATAACTGCCTGGCTGTTGTGTTGAAATCCTACTTTGTACCCAAGACCTACTTTATGCAGCACTTTCCCTGTGAAGGATTTTCCACCCAACTGTCATGAGCTGAGTTCTCAGAGAAGCAATCTCTGAGCTAAAGTTGAGCACTCAGGAGTGCCCTTGGCTCAACACCTGAGGAAGAGAGAAGAAAGCAGGAGCTACAATGAACTACAGATTCAGATGACACATGGGGAGCTCGGGAAGTGGAATGGTCCTTAAGAAGTGTCCCAAGTAAGCCTAGATGATCACTTGGGATTTTACTTCTATATCAATCAGTCAGGGCTGTGGGCTTCTCAGGAAGGGGCGTGACCTTGAACAAGGTGGCTCTCTGCAGATGGGACAGTCCCTGAAGAGGCGGACAGTTAGGGTCGTATGGCCCCAGCACTCCCAGCAGCTGGGACGGGCACTTCACTGAAAGGGGGTTATCACAGCATCCACCACATCAACCATATGTTGGATTTCTTTATAATCCCTTGATTCAACATTTCTTACATAATTTCCTATAATCTACACTGTATTACAGTTTATATACTCGCATTTCTATATATCCATAACTCTATATTCCTTCTTTGTGAGCTCCTTCAAGGATGTGGTAGGAAAAAGCATGGAATTGAGTCAGATATTTCTGAGCTGACTGTTGGTTTTACCTCTTACTAGCTGTGTGAGCTTGGGCACACCCCTTAACCTGACTGGGCTTCTGTTTCCTGATGAGGAAAGCATAGTACCTTCTTTGCAGAGTTGCCATGAGAATAGCAGGAAATGACAAATAGGAAACGCTCAGTTTCATAGGAGTGCTTGATAAATATTAGTTTTCTTTCTTTTGAGGGAAGAGACTTATTTTGGTGTCCTCTGGAGCAATTGTCACAGCTCTATAAACATAATAACACTTGATACATCTTTGTTGAATTAAATCTTTGAAAGCTTCTTTAAATTCATTCTGACTACTGATACGAATTTCTCATGCATAAAGGGCATATCTATATTAGAGCTAACCTAAAGACTTTGGAAAGAGAAAGAAGTGAAAGAGAGTGAGAGATGAGGGTTAGGAGAGGGAAAGGAGGGAAAGTAAAGGATCCTTTAAAATTTCTTTGTTTGTATGGGTTTGAGTGTCTGTATATACATGAGACTATTGGGACCACTAAGTAAACACTTTGTGAGTGTCTCTTGCTGAAAATCCATCACTTGAGAACCATGGAACAGCAGCAGTCACAAAAAATTAACCAAGGCCTTTGTTCTCATAGTTGGCAGTGCTAATGACAGTTCTGGCCCTCTCCTTGAGGCTATAATCTCTTTTGCAGCAAACAGCAGTAAATGTCAACTCTGAAAGCCACCCAGTTGGACAACAAATGATTTAAGCACTAAGGGTGACAAGAAGACCATATTTTATGGAGCCATTGGGCTGGCTTTGAGGACTTCCTTGCTGGCATTTTATATCAGATGGGCAAAATTGCCTACAGTAGCAGATGGGGAATGTCAGCCTGGGAGGTTTCTTTTTTCTTTTCTTTCTTTCTTTTTTTTTTTAACTCTCAGCTTGCAATAAAGGGTAGAAATTGGAGCTGATTTGTTACTTTTTAAAAAAAGAAGAACTTTGGAAATTCTCGTGGTCTGTATTCATTTAAGTGTAAATTGGTTATTCTGGAAAATGATACCATCTTGGTCTCAATTAGAAGCTAATCACGCATCTTAGATGCTATTCCTTGTAAATTTCCAAGAAACTTTTGAGGTTGGAAGCAATGTCTTTACTTATCTGAAAATTCATTATTTCAGTGGAATATTGTCAACTGAATTTTTCCAAAAGATAAAGCTTACTAACATGCGATGGCTCATGTCACTGTTGTTGCCTTGAACGCAAAGCCACAGTGGGCTGTGATGTGCTAGAAGGTACCCAGCCAGGGAGGTGAATGGGGATTGAAATCGAGTCTGTGTTCGGGAATCAAGCTCTGACTGCGTCCACCACCGGACTGCATCCAACAAAATAAGGTCTTCTTTTCTAAAACCTCAAATGCTTTCATGGAAGGCAAATAATTTTAATAATTCAATTTCTCTTGATTATGCATAAAAGTTCAGCAAAGCTCAAAATAAAATTGATGCCTCATGAGGAGGAAGAGAAGAGGGAGGTGAGTGTAGTCATAAAAGACCAACACAAGGGATGCATGTGATATTGGAACTGTTCTGTATCTTGACTGTAGGGCTCATACATAAATCTACATATATGATAAAATGATATGAAACTTAATACACACACATGCACCAATGAGTACAAATAAAATGAGAAATCTGAATAAGATTGATGTAGTTTATCTATATCAATAATCTAGCTGAGTGATTGTCCTATACTTTTTCTAAGATACTGCCATAGGAGGTAACTGGGTACAGGTCACATGGGGTCTCTTTCTTACAACTGCATGTGGATCTACAATTATCTCAAAACTAAAAAGTTTAGTTAAAAAAATAGATGCTCCAGGCCAGGCATGGTGGCTCAGGCTGTGTGCAGGGCTCACACCTGTAATTCCAGCACTTTGGGAGGCCAAGGTGGGAGGATCACTTGAGCCCAGTAGTTCAAGACCAGCCTGGCCAACATGGTAAAGCCCTGTCTCTACTAAAAATACAAAAATTAGCTGGGCATGGTGGTGCACACCTGTAGTCCCAGCTATTTGGGAGATTGAGGCACAAGAATTGCTTGAATCCAGGAGGTGGAGGTTGCAGTGAGCTGAGATCACATCACTGTGCTCCAGCCTCGGCAACAGAGTGAGATTGTCTCAAAAAAAAAAAAAAAAAAAAAAGTTCCAGACTTTACAACAAATTATCCCTTTTTACAGGGTGGTCCTCTTCCTATTTATGGCAAAGCTTCAACTTCCTCAGCTAGTGAGAAAAGATGAATGGCTTATCCTATTTCATTAATAATAACACAACTTGGCCAGGACCAGAGGGAAATGATTCTTAATCACTGTCTGTGTGCATTATAACCACCTTATCAAGAAGATTTTTCCCATTGACATTTAAGAGAGCATATAAATATGGGTGGGTATGTGTTAAGTAAGTCCCAAGAGGCAGAAGCTTGAGATTACAAATCTTCAGAAGTGTTTTAATAGTCTGTCAAACTCAGTTGACAATGTTTTATCAATTATGGAAGCTATTTCCATAATGATAAAATTAATGCTTTAGAAGGAGATGAAGAATTTCTTTGACCTCCAAGCACAAAAGACATCCCAGGGGTTGTGCAGATAAATCAAACCCAGTGTTCCTTCTGTTAATGAAGAGAATCCATTTCAAGAGTGTACCTCTGTTCCAGAAACATCATTAGCAGGGGAAGGAAATAATAAAGTACAGGGAAATGTTCCAGGGTGTCAGATAAAAGGCAGCCCAGATTAAGAAAATATTAAATGCTAACTAAAACACAATCAAACATCACAGAAAACACAGGCTGCGCTGTGGGGATGGTGGGGATTCTGGTTTTCATGCTGTCTGTATTTTCAGTTTGAATAAAGGACTTCAGGGACAGAGAGACATCTCCTGGGGAGAGTATTTTTATCTCCCCTTTCTCCACTCTTTCACAACTCCACACTCAGCCCATTTTTTTTCCCCTGGAAAAATAAAACTATAGGCACACCGACAATGGGCCCTTCTGAGAGCTCATCAAGGAACCTGTTTTTAGATGCTATTAGTACACCGCAGTGCTTTCCCCTATTCAGTTCTTAATCCTGCCTCGTTTTCTTCCATGCCTGTTGTCTCTTTCAGATTTATTTAGTAACATTCCACCCATGCTGGAGGAAACTTAAGGATGGGTGCTTTTATCCTTTAAATAGCTTTAAAGTCAAATAAATGAATACACATTACATGAATCTGATATATAATAACACTTTTGATTTTCCTAAGCCATTTCAGAGAGAGGTGATATCCCTCACACAGAAAGCACTAAATGCCTTTGTGCTTCTGTAGTAAAACTGATGGTTTCATTGATTACTGTTAATGCTAGCTATGCACTGGGTCAGTGAGTTTCTCTAGGTCAACTGAACACAGAGCCTTTCATACAAAACCTCACGAGACAGAGCTGCCACTGGTAAGAGGCAAAAGGCAGGTGAGTCTTCTCCATTGTCAATACGAGAATTACAGAAAACTTAAATTTTAATCTTTGAAGGAAATGTTTCTTCATTAAGTGGGAATACAGTCGTGTTCTGCTTAACGATGGGGCTATGTTCTCAGAAATGAATCCGGTGATTTTACCATTGTTTGAACACCATACAATGTACTTAGACAAACCTAGATGATGTAGTCTGCTACACACCTAGGCTGTAGGGTGTAGCCTGTTGCTCCTGGGCTACACACCTGTGCAGCATGGTACTGTACTGAATACTGCAGGTGATTGTAACACAATGGGAAATATTTGTGTGTCTAAACATAGCTAAATATAGAAAAGGTACAGTCAAAAAAAACTGTGCAGAAGACAAAAAATGGTACACCTGTATAAGGCACTTACCATGAATGGGTTTGCAGGACTGGAAGCATTCCAGGTTAGCCAGTGAGTGAGTGGTGAGTGAATGTGAAGGCTTAGAACATTGCTGTATTCTACGACAGACTTTATAAACACTGTACACTTAGGCTACGCTCAATTTATCTAAAAATTTTCTTTAATAATTTAGTTATTGTAACTTTTCTACATTATAAACCTAACTTTTTAAACTTTTTGACTCTTTTGTTATAATACATTGCTTAAAACACAAACATATTGTACAGCCGTACAAAAATATTTCCTTTTTATCCTTGTGCTATAGGCTTTTCTGTATTATTATTTTTTTAAAATTTTTAAACTTTTTTTGTTATTAACTAAGATGCAAATGCACACATAAGCCTAGGCTTATGAATTATGGTCGCCAGCTCCTTTGTCATCTTACGTGGTTTGTCATGGACTGAGATGTCGTCATTCTGCCCACAGCTGTAGCAGGGTTCAACAGGTTGGTTCCGGATCATCCAGGAGTCTTCTGATCTTGGTCGGAAAGAGCTCAACAGGGCTATTTTGTGAATAAGCTTTATTCTTTTGGAGCCTTTGACCAGAAATCATTTATATTCATACCATGTAAGCTGTCCTTTAGCAAATTGTGCATTCTGGATTAAGATCTTTGAGGACACAGACCATGTATCTTTGTATCTTTTAAAAAACCTATCCCAGTGTATGCATGGTAACTGCCTGAATTTCTACCCCGTGTTCACATTTTTCTCTCACACCCTCTCCTCCTGCCCCACATGCTCACTTCGGCCCTCCAGTGGATTCCCCTTGCTCTTCGGCTCTCGGGATAATGGCTAAAGCCATCAGCGCAGCTGTCGAGGCCCTGTGTGATCTCTCCTACCTCCTTTCGCAGCCGCCCTGACCCCCATCAACTCCTCAACCCCAAGGCAAGACCAAATCATGTCCTTGTAGAAATCTTCCCTTGTCTCTTTGACCAGCTCATCCCCCAGTGAAAGGGATTCAAAGCACACGCACCTTTCCTGACAGTCCCATTAAATGGTAATTTTACATCTATTTGTGAGCATTAAAATTTAGTTCCTGGCTCCCTCGCTAGATGCAACTTTCCTGGTGGCAGAGATGGTTTTTATTTTCTTGCTTTGCCATTAAATCCCCAGCACCTAACGTCATGCCTAGCTCATAGTGAGTGTCCAATAAATGTTTGTTAGATGGATGCAGGAATACATGACACAAAAATATCTTAGTGGTGGCCAGGTCTGGAAGTGGAGGCTTGGGGGAGAAAAAGAAGGGAGTATGGGCAAAGCAGAGGGATGGGGATTGCGTCTTATATCTAATTACTCTATATGACAAAGAGCGTGTAATTACATCCCAGACACAAGAGAATTGCACAGTGTAAATTCAACCTGTGTGGGAATTCAGGAACAATGTCTCAGTTAATTCGTTTTTAAAAAGATTTCCTAAGCACTTGCTAGAAACTGTGCTCAGTGGCAGGGGTACAGTGATGAACAAGACAGCCTAAGTTCCTGCTTAAGGGAGATTGAGCTTTATATTTGCAAATAGATATTTAATCACTAAATTGGGGTAGACCTATGTAGAAGAATAGGTCTTTTTTTTAGAATACAGCAATGTTCTAAGCCTTCACATTCACTCACCACTCACTCACTGGCTAACCTGGAACGCTTCCAGTCCTGCAAACCCATTCATGGTAAGTGCCTTATACAGGTGTACCATTTTTTGTCTTCTGCACAAAATAGGTGCAGTGGCTCACACCTGTAATCTCAGCACTTCAGGAGGCCCAGGTGGGAGGATCACAAGGTCAGGAGTTAGAGACCAGCCTGGCCAACATGTTGAAACCCCATCTCTACTAAAAATACAAAAATTAGCTGGGTGTGGTGGCGGGTGCCTGTCATCCCAGCTACTCGGGAGGCTGAGGCAGGAGAATCGTTTGAACCCAGGAGGTGGAGGTTGTGGTGAGCTGAGATCGTGCCATTGCAATTAAGCCTTGGTGGCAGGGAAAAACTCTGTCTAAAAAAAAAAAAAAAAAAAAAATAGAAAAACAGGATGAGAGGAAGAGAGGAAAGCTTACTAAAGATACTATTTTAGATAGAGAAATCAGGGAAGGCCTCTTGCTAAGGTAAAATGGGGCAGAGACCCGAATGGGGGCAAGGAGGAGCCTTGTGGATCCTAGGACCACAGTGTTCAGGGCTGAAGAGAGATCAATTGCAAAGGCCTGGAGGCAGTGATGCGCTTGGTAGAGGAGCAGCTGGAGAGGAATGCCAGTGCCTTCTTGAGATATGGTTAGCGCTCTCCATCAGTCTCTCCTGCCTTCATTGGATAAGTTCCCTTATGCCTGGTCAGGAAAGGCTCTGCTCCTGCAAGCTATGAGGAGTCCTGGTATCCCACATAATGGTGCCCAGCAAACAGGAGCTGTGGGGGACCATGCATCTGATTCTGTCTGGCCTTTGCTTATTAGCCATCTACCTTTCCCCAGACTGTTCTCATCTCACCCTTTATGCTGACTGCCAGCTGTGCCCCTGCCTTCTCTTGACTGTGACCCTCACTTAGGGCTGTGAGGGTGGCCTGACCTGAGAGCAGGTTCTCCATCGCATGGACTCTGCTTTTAGGGGTGACTCCTTAGACTTTATTAGGTTCCTGGGGTGCAGCGAGCAGAGGTTAGCCATCAGCAAGCCTTGCCAATGTGTTCTCTGATAGACTTACAGTGTTAGCACTCCAGAAATTTCAATGGCAAAAATACTGAGTAATTTTGAAATTCTCAAATCCAAAGGCTTGCCTCTTAAATGGATGCAGAAGAGATTTCCATACAGAGGAGGGGGCTGCCTCTGCTTAGCATGCTTAAGCCACATCCCTGATATGGTCTCCGTGTGATTAGAACATTGAACTAACAATGTTATTGACAGTCCTGTTACGTCCTAGGAGAGGGAAATCACGGTGATGATGGCTCCCTGGGTCTTTTGTGGATGATACGCCTGTGGGAAAGGGTGTGGACGTCCAACATCAGCACCCTCTCCCTCTGAAGTATACAGTAATGCTCAGTGATGGCTTGGAATCTCACTGGCCAAGTTCTGTCTTTCCTCTGGAATGCCATGAATGTTTGCATTTTTCTTAGGAAGACACTGTTAATCTCAAGAGACATAAAATAACGTGCAGTTCCATGGTAGTTTAGCTTTTAACAAATGCAACTAATCACTTCTAAGTGGTGGTGGAAAGGATTGTAACAATGGTGGAGATGGCGAAAGTTATGAAGCCACTGTTCTTTATTATTGCCCTAATATGCTGTTAAAATACACTCAAATGTTGTAACGAAGAGAAATAATATTGCCTTCTTCCAAACTTGGATAGAACAGAAGGAATTCCTTTATACTCCTAAGGGTTTTTACAAGATCCAGTTTACAAGCATCAGCTATTAAATTACAGTCAAGAACTTAGATTCCAGATATACATAGGCTGCAAGTGTGCAATTGAGAAGAACAATAGAATTTTCTTGTGGTCTTTTTGCTAGCAATGATATGCCTTCCTTGATTAGGATCATTAGATTATTGGTAGAAAGGACCTCTTTTGACACATTTGTTCAGCAAATAGTTGGTTACTTGAACAATAGTTTTTGTTATAAGACTTACTAACACATCAAACCAATATTGAGTAAGCCTTGGTAAATGACATCTTACACTGGCATCTACTTCTTTGTTCATGTATCTAATTTGTCCTATTTATAGTGTTTAGAGCTGAAGGCCTTTTTTTTTTTTTTTTTTTTTTTTTTTTTTTTTTAAACAGAAAAAAAAGTTAAAATTAGCCCGGTGTGGTGGTACACATCTGTAATCCCAGCTACTAGGAAGGCTGAGGCAGTAAAATCACTTGAATCTGGAAGGCAGA
>CAUYLG010057671.1:0-18472 GCA_963573385.1 Cacajao melanocephalus
TACCATTCCTTCTGAAACTATTCCAAATAATAGAAAAATAGGGAATCTTCTCCAACTCATGTTATGAGACCAACATCATCCTGATACCAAAACCTGGCAGAGACAAAACTAAAAAAGAAAATTTCAGGCCAATATCCATGAAGAACATTGATGTGAAAATCCTCAATAAAATACTGGCAAACTGAATCCAACAGCACATCAAAAAGCTATCCATCATGATCAAGTTGGCTTCATCCCTGAGATGCAAGGCTGGTTCAACATACACAAATCAATAAATGTAATCCATCACAAAAAACAGAACCAAAGACAAAAACCACATGATTATCTCAACAGATGCAGAGAAGGCCTTCAACAAAATTCAACAGCCCTTCAGGCTAAAACTCTCAATGAACTAGATATCGATGGAACGTATCTCAAAATATTAATGGCTATTTATGACAAACCCACAGCCAATATCATACTGAATGGGCAAAAACTGGAAGCATTTCCACTGAAAACCTGCACAAGACAAGGATGTCCTCTCTCACCACTCCTATTCAACATAGTATTGGAAGTTCTGGCCAGGGCAATCAGGCAAGAGAAAGAAAGAAAGGAAGAGAGGAAGTCAAATTGTCTCTGTTTGTAGATGACTTGATTGTATATTTAGAAAACCTCATTGTCTCATCCCAAAATCTCCGTAAGCTGATTATCAACTTCAGCTAAGTATTAGGATATAAAATAATGTGCAAAAATCACAAGCATTCCTATACACCAGTAATAGACAAACAGATACTCAAATCATGAGTGAACTCCCATTCACAACTGCTACAAAGAGAATAAAATACCTAGGAATACAACTAAAAAAGGATGTGAAGGACCTCTTCAAGGAGAACTATAAACCACTGCTCAAGGAAATAAGAGAGGACACAAACAGATGAAAAAATATTCCATGCTCATGGTTAGGAAGAATCAATATCGTGAAAATGGCCATACTGCCCAAAGTAATTTGTACCTTTAATGCTATCACCATCAAGCTACCATTGACTTTCTTCACAGAATCAGAAAAAAACACCTTAAATTTCATATGAAACCAAAAAAGAACCTGCATAACCATGACAATCCTAACCAAAAAAAAAAAAAAAAAAAAAAAAACAAAGCTGGTGGCATCATGCTACCTGACTTCAAACTATACTACAAGGCTAGAGTAACCAAAACAGCATGGTACTGGTACCAAAACAGCATGGTACTGGTACCAAAACAGATATATAGACTGTTCTGTAATGGAACAGAACAGAGGCCTCAGAAATAAGGCCACACATCTACAACCATATGATCTTTGACAAACCTGACAAAAACAAGCAATGGGGAAAGAATTCCCTGTTTAATAAATGGTGTTGGGAAAACTGGTTAACCATATGCAGAAAGCTAAAAATGGATCCCTTCCTTACACCTTATACAAAAATTAATTCAAGATGGATTATTAAAGATTTAAATGTAAGACCTAAAACCATAAAACTCTGGAAGAAAACCTAAACATAGGCATGAGCAAGGACTTCATGACTAAAACACCAAAAGCAATGGCAACAAAAGTCAAAATTGACAAATGAGATCTAATTAAACTAAAGAGCTTCTGCACAGCAAAATAACCTGTCATTAGAGTGAACTGGCAACCAACAGAATGCCCAACTCCCAGGCATCCAGGGCTCTCGTTCTGCCTTTTGGATGACAATAGTGACCCCACTTCAGTGCTCTCAGCTCAGGTTTGCCTTATACTGAAAAATCCTGAGAACTAACTTACTTCTCTTTTCTCTCTTCCTGA
The DNA here is from genome assembly GCA_963573385.1 of Cacajao melanocephalus. Taxonomy (NCBI): domain Eukaryota; kingdom Metazoa; phylum Chordata; class Mammalia; order Primates; family Pitheciidae; genus Cacajao; species Cacajao melanocephalus. Next base: position 1,799 of record CAUYLG010057671.1, read on the forward strand.
ACCCCATCAAAATGTCCATAACTAGAGAAAAGCAATTTAATTAAACTAAGCCACACTGGACTGTGAATAATTGATTAATAGACTACTTAACCCTCCCTGGGATATTTTTATTTTAAAAGAGGACACTGTAATCTAAGTGACTCTTTAACAGGCAGAATTTCAAACAGTTCAAAAAAGTAAAGAAAAATATATAGGCTTCATTCAGGGAGATACATTTTGATAGAAGGGCCTTCTAAGGTTCTTTAAATTATCCATGTTGGCAGCTACATATTCAGCCTCCATTCCTAACTAGGAGAATAAAGCATTGACTGAAATGTCCTTTTCCAGTTTTACAAGTGAGCAGCAAAGTACTCTCAAAGGAAGGCATTTGACTTTGAAAAAGACTTCAGAAGTCAAAGTATGGTTTATTACTCCTTTGGGTGAACTGAGAAATACAAATGCTTCTTTTAATTTGAAGCCAAATTCCTAAGAGTCATCCTTAAACACCAAATATCACTATGACAAAGGGCAAATCCTTTGTTGTCGAAGTGACCCTTTTTAGATTAGTTACATGTTTTTCAACTTTAAACTGGAGGATGGGAATGAGCACCTGAAATATATGATATAGTCCTATATATTACAAAGATGCAAATAAGAATATACTGGAAAATAAACTTCATACCAAAATTCTTCCTTTCATTTTATCCATCCTACCTTCTAGATATCTATTTCACACACACACACACACACACACACACATGCTCCTTTGAAGACAGTAAAAAGTATTATTCCTCAAACGGTATTTACAGAGTATTCTCTTAAAATGAAGCTATTATCTAAAATTTTGGAATAACATTCATAATTACAATGCTATCATATAATTATTGTTAATAAACTAGGTTTGATGTGATTAGAACTACCTTTTTGCTTTGATTGACAGTTTTTTTTCTGCCTTTATACCAGGTATAAAATGCAAAGAGAAGGAACTACTTACTCTCTACCTTCAGTTTCACTGACATAAACTGAAACTCATTCCCTGCTCTGGATAACCGTATATTTTTCCCTCCCCTATATCCAGGTGATAGTGTAGACCTCTCTGGTCATGATAAAAGCCTCTACCATTTTACTCCGTTGCAATAGTTTTAAAAATCAACAACTTAGCCCTGGTTATCAGTCAACTACATTAATATCTCAGAGTTATGAGCATTTTTTGCAGAAATGTCAGACTATATTTAGCCCTTGGTGAACTGTCTTATTGCATTAAAATATTACATTTTGTCTTAATTTTCAAAATTCACATGATGGGTCTGGATAAAGGGTTACTACACAAGAAAGGTATTGTTAGTTCTGGTATCTATTCTCCAAACAAAATTTTATTATTTTTTTTCCTTCAGCTCCAAAAGTAAATCCTTCTCAGCTAAGTAAATTTTCTACACCAGACTCTTCTGCACTATTAGCTTAAGATCTATCATCTGAAAGAGGCTGTCATTTTCCCACTCAAAGGTACATCTTGAATAGGGTGTTCTAGGGTAATATAAAATATTAAACAAATGTATCTAACTCAGTCTTTTTTTACAGACATGAACCCACAAGACTGGGAAGAACAGGACAGAAGGCAATGGCAATGAAATTTTAAAAGCTGAGAAGCAGGTGGACAAGTAGTAATTGAAGAACTACACCTAAGAAAGCTCAATCTTAAGTGAGCAGTGGGAAAAGCCAAGAATTAACTAGTTACACAAGAGATACCCCTAAATGCTCAGCAACTGGAAATACCTATTTCTCTAAAACTGGGAATTAAAAATGGGTAGGCGGACATAAACGTAAAATAAGGAGCTTGAATAAAAGCTATCTGATAAGTAATTAGATACCTATATGTCTTCCCCTACCCAACTTCAGTTAAATTACTAGAATCTTCTCTGACTCTAAGCATCTTTATATTGAGCTAGAACAAACTGATTCACCTCCAAATAAGGAATACCTTTAAAGAATTTGTTTATTGGTTAGTCCTCAATAATATCCTCCTCTCTTTAGAAAAATAGAAACCAGCAGGTGCCAAAATTATTATTCCAGAGTCTATAGCACAGAGTGCCACTAAGATTTTCTCACAACCTGATAAAGTGGAAAACCTTCTCTGACCCATTGAGAACTCCAAAGTTTCATTACAAACATCCCAATAATTGGACAACTGCAATTCATTATGAGCATGCTGTGATCCAGGGCTCCATGAAGAAAGTATCTGAATTATAGGAAGCAGGTGAAATGAATCTTCTGAATTCTTTTACATTTCTAAAAATAAACAGGAGAGCCTCTGAATATAGTTAAAATACAGGAAATCACATGGATCACATGGACCCTAGGTCCTGAGTTCTTTAATATTCATTGCAATAAAACCATTTGCACAGTACCTAAACTTCTAAAATACAATTATGTTTTAAAATTGCAAGACCTTCCAAGAGGAAACATTGAAGTATAAATTTCTATCAAATACCAGTCAACTAATTTCACTCTAAATGATAATTTATGTTGATAGTTCCGTATTAAAAATCATGTTGGAATCCTGTAACTTCCTCCCCTTGAAAACATATAATTAGTCCTGCTATATTGGAATCAGCTCTAGAAAATGATCTCTTACCACCAGAATTATTTTCACAGTATGTTCTGGAAGAACCACTCAGTCTGTATCACACTAATTATCTTAAGTATATAGGGTAATTACTTCGAGATGCATAAGGTAATACCTTTATACTTAATCATTTCAAAAAACAGACTAATATTTTTAGTATGTTTTTAGAACTTCCATAACAGATTTTTTCATAACAAATGATAAATATCCATCAGGTATCCAGAATAGCTATTCTAAAACCACTGTTCACCTCTGTTCCATCTCTTAGGGACAGTTAAGATTAATTAACAGTTAAGATTAATTTTTCTGAATAATTTCTTTGACCCATCTCTTGGGTCTGTTATTAGCATTTGACCCAATGGGCAGAGACCATGAAGAGTAAAAAAATGTATAATGCTGACGATTCTGTATATGACCACTTTGGAATATGAATCCTATACTATTGAAACCTAGGATTTTTCTCATGCCACATTGAGTCTTCCAATTCAGTCTTTAAAGAGATTAAATATGTCTGTGTTCAAGAGCACTCTAAAAATCTACATGTAAAAGTGATTTAGTAATGGTGTTGATTTATAAAAATAAAGCAATAGTAGAGTATCCTACTCTTTGAAAATGCATGATTTTATTGTCTCTTTGTAAGAGACCTCTCAAACAAGTGTTGGTCTCTGTTGATAATAGTCATCACAGCTCAGTATCAACATTAAATGTATTTAATTTGGCAAAATCATTTAACTTTTAAAAGGAAAATTTTAAGTATCCTAAATTAGTAAACCAATTCACAAAGCTACACGGGGGTATAGCTTATAACTGAAGGTGCATGAGGATACAATGCTACTTAAAATCAGACACTGACCAAGGGGCATGAATTGTTGTATACAATGTGGTATATTAGTAACTTCTACCTTAAATTTTTTCATTCTGAGGTCATTTGCTTTTCTTCCTAGAAGGCACAGGAGAGCTAACTGAAAATATACTCATGGCTTGTAAAACAAAAAATATTGTCAACCATATATCTTATCCTCTCTAAGCAAATACACACACACACACACACACACACACATATAATTTTATTAAATCCTAAGAAAATTTCTTCGGATAAATTCCATGAGAACCTTGCAGAAAGTGTAGAAAGCCAATTGATAGTACTTACTTACCTTTTTGCCTTAGTTCCAACAAAACTTCTAGAAACAAATTCACTGCCCCAAAATCATAATAATCTCAGTTGCTTCATAGTATAGAAACCTTGTATTCTTCCTTTACTCTTTTTTTATCTTTAACTATCCAGCCTTACATTGCTTTAAATTTTTAAGACCAATTCCAAATAGGTAATTAATATTTCAAACAGATTCCTAAATCCTGCCAATATGATTGCTTCTTCTCACATATACCTGATTTCTCTGGACACCAAAAGAATTCTAGAATCAGAATATTTCTTTGTGATGCATTAGGTAATTGGCTATTATCATCATCCTGCCCATGTCAGGGGAAGCTCTCTTTTCCAAACAATATAGGTACAGGCTAAGCTCCTTCGTGAAGAACACCAAATACAACAGAAAATAATAAAATGCCTCATAAGAGAAAGACTTTACTTTTAACATGTAAGATTTAAAAGAACCAATAAAAGTTGACTGAAGGATAAGCACTTCTTATTTTTCATCACTTCTTAAAATATTTAACATTATGTAACAGTATAAAACTATAGTTGTCCATGGATGATTAAAACTGCAGTGCTTATAAAACCAAGTATTAGATTCCATCAAAAGACTTGGTCATTCTCAATGTTGTATTCAAATGCAACACTGAATGCAAAACTAACAAATGTTGTACAGTATTAGACCTAGAAAACTGAAATAACTTTGCAGCCATCTCTGACTGGTTTAAATTTATAAGAGCCAGCATAACTGGGCTTGGTGGTAAATGAACTAAATACTGTGATTAGCATCTGATCTTAATATACACACCGTGATATCCTCAAAATTGACACTTTGTTATTGGTCACTCTTCTCTCTTGCATCACCACTATAGGGCAGTGATCCTCAATCAGGAATGATTTTACTCCCCAGAGGACATTTGATAATGTTTAAAGACATTTGTGGTTGTCACAATGGGGATAGTGTTACTGGCATATAATGGGTAAAGGCCAGGGATGAGGCTAAACCCCTTACAATGCACGGGACAACCCCTGACAACAAAGAATTATCCAACCCAAAATAACAATACTGTGAAGACTGAGAAACCTGCCACAAAAACTAACACTCAAAAGATCCCATTACTGTGCTATGCTTCATGTTGTAATAAGGAAGGCAAAAGAACTAGGGCTAACAAATAACTTTTTCAATGATTAGTTTAACCCTGGAATATATTCTACATTTCGGCACTCAAAGTCCATATTCATTCATTAAGCTCTCATTCTAATCACATACTTTCATTCAAGAATCTTCTTATGCCATTCCAGTCAATTCTGGGAGATACCTCTGAATAATTAAGTATCATTTTTAATAAAAGCCCTCAGGGTCATATGTCTATTTTGAACAGAACTCAAAGAGAAACTAAATAAAATACATTTTGTCAGTCAGTAGTCCTTCAATGTCTTCTATTTAAACCATCTAACTTTTACTCCCCAGATGAAGTTGATTGTTCACTGGTAATTTTCCTGTTTCTATTATAGTTCTGACAATTCTCTGAAGCTTCAACCTGATCATAAAAAGAGATGCTCCAAAATGCAAATCAGGTATCCTCACTATACTAAAAACTATATAATGTCACAATAGAAATATCAAAAACCAAAGTTCTCTGATCAGATGCTTTCTATGAAATATGAAATAGCTAAACCAACTCTAAGCTATGCCTCAAATTTATATGCTTCCAAGCTATTCAAATATAAAACAAGCACTAACAAATGGGGAACCTTGTCCATTGCAAGGCTAATAAATCAAAATCACCAAGGTAAGTTAACTGCATTTTCAGTGGGTGCAGATTTATCATCAGAGGCATGATAATCATGCAACCACTAGAAAAAGCAATGTGTTTTCCATGACCTTGGTCATAATTCACCAACAACACTGACTTGTAATGTTTCACTATATCACTCTGGGCACAGTCTAAAAAACTATTTCAGGACTTTGCATCTTCTGAACATGCATGTGTTCATCTGGTGATTTTTTTGACACTACAATTTAGTATGAAAACTATAAACACCTGATACCTAAAGAATAAGGCAGTGGATAAGAAAACTTAAGAAAAGCAGGACTTAAATGTCTTTAAAAGTTTCTGAAAATGCAAAGCTGACTAAAAACCTCAATCCAAATACAGAAGTCTCCACATTTCACCTTTTCAGCAATGACTATAGCTCTTATATCTGACAATTTATTTTAGTTGAATTCCCTACACCAAACTGGTAATAAAGCAAGTAAGAATGTCATCAAGGTTGAAACAAAGTCAGAGAAGTTTCAAGCATTCTGTTCTGTAAGTAGTTTTATTTTGATTTCTACAAGTGGAGAAAGGCTTGACTGCCAAAAGTGTTTCCAAGAACGGGAAAGTGGTTAAGAGATGCTGATATCTTTCCAGGCTTTTCAGAGATTAATAGAAAGTATAGAAAATCACATAAGGAACACAAGATAGGGGAAATACGTTGTTGCAAAGATGGACAAGAAGTCAAGGTATACTTACCTAACTTGCACCTTGGCTCCCAAGTTTAGAATGAGAAAGAAGTGAAATTACATTTTTAAAATATTAAAATGGATATTTTTTAAATCCTATGACAAAAGGCCAAGTGTCCAGAGATAAAATCTTGAAAAGTTTGACTGTTTAAAGAATTGCATAAAACCAAAAGCCTGAATTAGAATCCTGATTGGGATCCTTTTTGGATGTGTAAATTTGGGCTGGCTATATAATCACTCAGAGCCTCTGGTGTTTGTTCTTATTGTTGTTTATTTGTTTTATCTTTATTATTTGGTTTTTGTATTGCTTTTGGTTTTTAGCTGTGAAGTAGAAACCATAATGTATATAAAGAGCATGAAATATATGTTATGCAAGAAAGTTGATACCATTAATTATTAACTCTCTCTGAAGTAAGTTATGGGGGTGTCTCTGTTAGAAGACAAAAAAGAGAGACAGTGAGCAAGAGCTCCACATTTATTGGTGACCATGGGTTCTGAAGACGGTCCAGAAAGTGATCACCGTGGAGCTTTTCTGACTGCTGGGTGGGAAATGAATCCATTGGAAAGCTCAAGATTCTCATAACAGTAGTAGCTAATACGCTAGACACAACAATCTAATTGAGGTGATTCTATCATTACCTATTTGGATTCTTATTCTATTGCTGCATAAATCAAAGGTCAAATAAAGAGTTTTCCCAGGTTAGAGGCTTCAAATGGAGGTGTAATAAAGTAAGCTTGAGAGCCAGCAGCAATGGTCACAGAGGGGATTCTGTCCATAAGGGGTCCTAGATGCAATGAAACACTAGAATCATTCTCATAAAAGACCAAACTATCAAATATTCCTTTATTCTGATTCAAACATACATATTAATGGAGGAGAATAAAAAATTCAGAAGATTAAAAGATAATTTGAAATAAATAAGAAAGACTGAATTACAAAATAAATATGATTGGGACAATAACCCTCCATTTGGGAAAGAAGAAATTCTACCACACACCACAACACACAAAAAATAAACTCCAGAGGAAATAACTTTTATTGTTGTTGTTGTTGTTAGAGACAGAGTCTTGCTCTGTTGCCCAGGCTCAAGTACAGTGCACAGTCATGCTCACTGCAACCTTAAACTGCTGGGTTCCAGCAATCCTCCCACTTCATCCTCCTGAGTGGCTATGACTGCAGGCACATACCACCGCAACTGCCTAATTTTTTAAATTTTTGTACAGATAAGTCTCTCTTTGTTGCCCAGGCTGGTCTCAAACTCCTGGGTTCAAGCAGTCCTCCTACCTGGGACTCCCAAAATGCTGGCATTATATGCATGAGCCACCATACCTGGCCCCAAAATAAACTTTTATGAATAAAATCCAATAGCTTATTTTAAAAATTAGAGTACTTTAATCTTGAGGCTGTTCTTTCTAAGCATGCCTAAAGAGCCAAAAATCATACAGGAAAATATTAAAAGTCTTGACATGTAAAATTATAACTTCTGTTTCAAAAAATACAACATAAACAGTCAAAAGATATAAAAAGTACTGAGAAAAATATTTGCAGCATATAATTAATATAGAGTACAACTTATCAACTTAAAAAGAGGAACACCGTTTTTAAAAAATCAAAAGACATACAGAGACAATTCATAAAATAAATGCAAATGTCCAGTAATTAAAAGATGCTTGATCTCACTGATGATCAAAAGATAACAAAACATCTAAAACTTTTTACCTATCTTTCAAAAATTATTATGATTGTTAATGCCCAGTGCTGGGGAAGGTGGGACTCATTTCATTGCTGATGAGAGAGTACTTGGGTACAAGTTATCTGGAAAGGAATCTAGCAATCTACATCAAATTAAAAATATGGCCAGGATGGGCGGGGCAGCGACTCACGCCTGTAATCCCAGCACTTTGGGAGCCTGAGGTGGGCAGATCACGAGGTCAAGAGATTGAGATCCTGGCCAACATGGTGAAACCCGGTGTCTAATAAAAATACAAAAATTAGCCGGGCGTGGTGGCATGTGCCTGTAATCCCAGCTACTCAAGAGGCTGAGGCGAAAAAATCACTTGAACCTGGCAGGCAGAGGTTGCAGTGAACTGAGACTGCGCCACTGCACTCCAGCCTGGCAACAGAGAGAGACGCCGTCTAAAAAAAAAAAATACATAAATAAATATAGCCGGGAGTGGTAGCTCACGCCTGTAATCTCAGCACTTTGGGAGGAGGCCGAGGCTGGCATATCACAAGGTCAAGAGGTCGAGACCAGCCTGGCCAACATGGTGAAACCCTGTCTCTACTAAAAATAGAAAAAAAATTAGCCCGCCTGGTGTTGCAGGCCTGTAATCCTAGCTACTCAGGAGGCTGAGGCAGGAGAATTGCTTGAACCTGGGAGGCGGAGACTGCAGTGAGCTACTATCGCCCCACTGCATTCCAGCCTGAGCTACAGAGAGAGACTCCATCTCAAGAAAACAAAAGGCATATATATATTATATACATATCTGCCCTTTTTTTTCAACTAGCAATTCTACTGCTAGAGATGTTTCCAAGAAACTAATCTAATAAGGATTCAGTACGTTGCGTAGAAAGGCATTAATGGAAAAATTAGTTAAAATGATGACATCTTTCAAACAACATTAAATGTCCCACGGTTTGTGGATCAAATTACAGTATTTCCATACTATGAAATGTTATTCATTTGTTTAGAAAAGTAAATTAATATTTAGAATGCTGTTTTGGGTATAGTGTTGCTTGATTAAAGCAGGCTAAAAGATAATTATTTATAGCATAATACAATTTCTGTAGTCAAATACATATTTGTAAGTCTGGAAAGATGTAACCAAAGAAAGAAAAGAAAATAGCTTGGAAAAATATAAACCAAGGTTAACACAGTAGTCTATGAATAGTTGAATCATAAATATTATTTTCTTCCTTTTGTTTCAATATTTCCTGATTTTTCTTTAATAAAAATGTTTTGCCTTTGTAATAATTATTTACACTTCTTACAACCAAAGAATTTATATTAAAATATTCATCTTTTTAATAGGCTCATAAACATTTATCTAAGAAAATCAATCTGTTTTTACAGAGGAATACTGTTTTTCTCCCTTTGCAGCTACACTAAAATAGACCAGTCTTCCTAGTATTATTTTTTTTCACATTTAAGAGAATTGATTTATTGCTTCTAAAATCTAAAATCAAGTGGTATAGCTAATACTTGATCTAGCTCTTATAATTTTAGCCTTTCCAAAGTAAAATTATAAGTGTCTTCTGGTCAATTTATTTTTAAACTAAAATGGATGATGTAATATTAGTATCCAACACATGCTGTTGATTGGCTGACTCACCTTCTAGCAATGTGTAGAAAAATGTCATGGTGCCTACCAAAAAACTAAATACAAAGACAGATTCATTATTTAGAGGGTGAATCATAGTTACAGAAAAAAAAATAAACAAGGGAAAATAAAGGATCCTGAAATTGATCACATCAAGAATTCTGTGTAAATGTGGAAGACAGGTTCTTCTATTCATAGATGATAGTTGTCTACTTCTGCAATTTTTAAAGTCTCCAATCATGTTCTGAGAGCATTCAGTCTCAAAACAAGTTCGTTATTTTAGTCTCCACACTCATTGAGTCTTTCTCCAGAGAAGCTGCCAAACTCAGCACCAGCTGGCCTCTTGGGAACAAGACTAAGCTAACAGCAGATACTTCTTTTTGAACTGTTAATAGATATTAAAAGAATAGACTTGAACTAATCTAAAGTTGGAAACAAAGATTGTCTCCAGGGGAATTTGAATTCTGTGGTCAAAATTTAAAACGTTTCCATTTTCTACCGTAAGTGCTTACTTCTTTTTTTTTTTTTCGAGACAGCATGTCGCTCTGTCACCCAGACCAGAGTGCGGTGGCATGATCTCGGCTCACTGCAACCTCCACCTCCCAGGTTCAAGCAATTCTCCTGCATCAGCCTCCCGAGTGGCTGGGACTACAGATGGGCACTACCACGCCCAGCTAATTGTGCTTACCTCTTTTAAGTGCTCTGGTTTTTCTTAAATATTGGTTGTAAATAAGTGCCTATCAATTATCCTGCTCTCTTTTGCCTGGCTCTTTCCTGTGTTGTCAAAGTGGTCCTTGGAAGCATTAGCAAAACCTGAATAAAAACAGACATAGCAGCATAACTTGTGTTACACAAGCCTCATTTCTTTACCTCCTTTCCTGGACCCCACCCACAATATCAGTGAAATTTACAGAGATTCAAGTTAATAGAAAGAAAAAAGTAAAGGCACATGATTGCTAGATTGCTAATGAGAGTATAAATTGGTCCAACTTCTCTGCAGGGCAATATAAAGCAATGCTTTTTAAAATCTTCATGCCCTTATACCCAGTAATTCCACATAACTATTTATAGTCAAATAAGTCTAGCACAGCATTATTTGATTCACAATAGATTCATTCACTTGCCAGATTTTTTTCTAACTTTAATCAGATAGTACTCTAATCCAGAATACACTCATGCATCCAGAAACATTAGAGCCACAGTAGACATGAGCAATCTTTTTGTCCAATTATCTCCAGTGATTTTCAAACAGGGTCCTAAAGATTATTTTTAAATGTTGGAGAGTATTTGATGGTCCTAGTGGGTGGGCCAGGGATGCCACATGCCTGCAATTACGTCCATATAACAAAGAATTCCCTGCCGAAAGTACCAGCAGTAGAACTAGTGTTCTACACAGGTCCTCTCAAGGCCACCCATTCCCAGTTTCTGAGAATATTGTTCACTTCTGGATGATAGCTATGTCTTTTATCAGGCATTGCTGCAGAGAACTGCCTTGCCCAAGGTTATTTACTCCCTCTCCCAGGTGGTACCTATGGGTCATATCCGGCTGATACAGGAAACAATAGCTGACTCCTTTGCTTCAACTTGGGACAATTCCACAGGGCCTTCCTATTCATATAGCTCCTTGTAGGATTGAATGAGGGCCTCAGTTGCTACCCTATTGCAAGTTAGCTTCTCCCTCTGCCCAATCCTGCCTTCCAAACTTCATTATAATAGTATCTCTTATGAACCCACACCAGTAAAACTTCTGCATTCAACTCTCTCTCTCAGTCTGTTTCCATGGAATCCAATTTATGAAAATCCTCACTGAGATACAGTGCTTTAGTCCATCCCCTTATAGTCCAGAGGTGACAAGAAGGCACTAGAGAGAGTAAAGATCATGTCTAAAGCACAGAGGTAGCTGGTTAAGCACTCATTGCAAATACTACCCATTAGAAACTGCAAGAAGCTTAATAGGGAGAGAACCAAGAAAGAAAGAAAAAAATGTTAAAATATTTATTGTGGGAAATTACAAGTACCTAAAGAGAAGAAAGCAGAATGAGAATGACAAAAAGCATTAAGACATGACTGTATGGAGAAATGTTACATAATGATAAAACTTGAGAAGCAATATTACTACTTCATGACAATAAGATAAATCAGAAGAAGACTGCCCAAATATCCTAGTTTGGGAAGACTATTTACTGGATTCTCTAACTACTATCAGTCTGCCTAAACTATTCATAATTAGTGTTCATTGTGGTGATGAAGCCAAAAGATAATAATTAGAAATTTTCTTCTTAAAAGCCAACAGTTGGTAGGACATAGAGACCATGCACTGAAGTGAGAGTGAATAAGCATGAAAGTAAAACAAATCTCATTATCTACAACCATTATTACTCTGTCCTCCGAAAAGGCAGCTAGTTCTAAATACCCATTGTCCACTAAAGGCTTTCTTATCCCCAGTATTCTCTTCCTTGTCGTTTGTCAATCTTAGAAGACATGTCTCTTCCATGGCCCATTACTCCACTCTTATTTTAACACAGTTCTTAAATCCATTATGATATTTTTACCCTGCAACTTTTATACTTACAATACCTCTGTTCTGTACCAAGTGCAGAAATTTTCTCTGTTATTTTCAAGAATAGTGTAGAAAGAACTGCTAAACTGCTGAGAGTTCCAACTGTGGCTTAACAACCACCTCTCCAAAAAAGAAAAAAAATGCAGGTTTTGAAAAAAATTTTAATGTAACTCCACACTTAGAATGCAGAACTAAGTTGTAAAATTAGTAAGACTTTTTATTTTTACATGCAAAGAAAACTGCCTTTATCACAGTGGTTTTCTCGATTTTCTCAGAATCAAAATTAGTATTTTAGAAACAGGAAATGAAGTACACCAAATGAATGGAAATATTACACAAAGCTAATACGGCCAAGGTAACTTTCCCCAAACCTTCATTAGAAAGGAATTTGATATCTTATTGTGAAAATTCACAGAAGTCCTTGGAGTTTAACTAAGCATCTCAAAATATTGTGTCAAATACATAACATTTATTTTTAAATAATTTAAATAGTACTTTTACCCTGTACATGCCCAAAAACAATCCTGAAAAAAATATTTTTCTAACTTACAATTAAAATGTCCTGCTTTTCAAAGTCTAAGAGGTAACATGGATAAAATACTAGGTTTATGTTTATGCATTCGTGATATGAAAAGAATCCTGTCCAACAGTTTCAGGGAAAAGTACTAAGTAGAATTTACTGTTAATAATTTTCTCATTGATTGTCATCTACCTGAAGTACAGTAGAAGGAGTCAAACTTTAGGATTTAACTCTTTAAAAGTTGAACAATGACAGGAGTTATCATTGCCAGATCCCACTCAGTTATGTAAACTATGATTTTACATCAAAGAGCACCATGGTACTATTTTAGTCATTCTCTGATTCATTGGCCTCACTCTATTCATATTGCATAGAACAATCATATGTTTAATTAAATTTAGAAAAAATAATAAGCATTCCACATTTTGGGGTAGCAATATGGACCTCCTCCTGTGTTAAACATGTCCCAGTTTATGACTAAGTTGACAACTCAAAGACTAAACTAGAAAAGTCAGGACAGCTTGACTTTGTTGGGTTCCCAATTGTACAGCTTGCAATCTTTCTATTTCATCGAGGTAGTAGGGCACCGTAACAGGAACAGATTGTTCCATCAGTGGAACAAAAATCGAACCAGCAGCAGCTTTCTCTAAAACTGAGACTGTTTTCCAAATATGCATGCTCTAGTTAGGGCTAAGGTTACTTATTTAAAGGCTAATAGAAGTTAATATGGTCATTAGCTTTCTAAGTTGACTATCTCTTTTCTCTCTTGCCTAGATCTGGTAATAGGCCTAGATCTTTTCCTGGCTATTAGGTCCTGAACCAAATATCCCTTTGTATGAAATTGTGATTGATCCCTCTGTTTAGCTTGGCATCATTCCACAAACATTCACACATTTAGAAAATAGTATTGCCTCCATTTCTTTATAATTATGATTTAGTTCTGTTCTCTTAGGTCACTTTTAAGATTGGTTCTATGTTCAAGGTAGCAAAAGACTAGAAAGCCTAGGACAGTAGAAATAACTTTCTGGTAGTCTTTTTTTAAATCTGTTCAATTTATATCCCTAGCTTTCCATTGTCTTTGTGATGAAATTAAAATTACTTAATTTGGCTTACAAGTCCTGTACCATTTGCCTTCTGTTTACTCTTCCAAGGCCCCATTTTCCCCCTTGAACTCTAGCCTCAGCTTCAGTAAACTTCTTCCAATTCTGCAAGGAACCAAACTCTTTGTTGCACTGGAGCCCACACACATCCCTCTCTCTACCTGAACACTCTTGCTGGAAGTACTATGATCCCTTTGGCCTGCCTACCTCTCATTCTCATCTCTCTCTCTCTGATTCTAATACACACACAACAAACACACACACACACAGGATTTGTTAACCTCTGATAGAATTAGTATTGCCATCAAAAGACTCATCTGTCTCAAAATATTTCTCTAGGGTATTCTTGTGAAGATGCAAATATAAATTTTAAGAGAGTTGGACACAGAATTATTTGCATGTAATGAACCTGGCGAAAAAAATGTAACAATACATTTTTTTGTGTGTGAATATGGCAGGCAGAGAAAAAGAGCCTCACGGTGAGAAATGTCCAAGGAGAGTAGTAGGCATAGATGTAAACCTGGTTGGGGTGCCCACTTACAGGCCATGACAGTCTCTGTATCAGTGCCACCAAACAAGGAACCAGCAAGCTTTTTGTGTAAACTCTTTCCTTCAGGACCATGGGAAGATAGGAGCTTACACTGGGAATCAACACACTGCTTCCTTCATTGAGAAAGTCTTACTGCAAAAGGAATTAATAATTCGCTGAATTTAAACAGGGTGTTTAGTGACTTTTAGTGGCACTGATCTATAGCACAATCTGAAAGCCCTAGAGGAAAAAAAAAACTAAATAGGAACTTAAAAGCAAAAACAAGCTCACTAAAAAAAATTGTATCTGTCATTTCTATGTATGGTAAGACCTTAAATTATATCCGTAATTCCATTCATTGTTTTCTCTTACCTATGCTACTAACTGGGTAAATAAGGGAAAGTCTCTTAATTTGGCAAACAGGTAGGACATAAACATCATTTTTCAATAAAGGTGTTGCACTAAATCAGTGTTTCTCAACTCAGGGTGATTTTGCCCCCCAGTAAACATTTGGCAACATCTGGAGAATTTTTTCATTGTCACAGCTAGAAAAGAAAATGCTACTGGTATCTAGTATGTAGATACCGGGGGTACTACTAAACATTCTGCAATGCACAAGACTGTCTCCTCCTGCCCCTGCCACTTCCCAACAAAGAATTATCCATTTCAAATTATCATAGTGCTGAGGTTGAAAAATTCTTCATTAAATAACCTCTGAAGTCCCTTTCATCTTTAACATTCTCTGATGCTTTATTTTGATGTTCACCAGAATTGTATTTATTTTAGTGATCTGATGAAAAGTGGTCAAAAATGACTTCTTTAATGTGAATTTCTGCAGTGAAATATATGCAGGCTATAAAGAAAATAGGGTAATATAATTTCAGTCTAAATCCAAAAATTGAAATGGTTATAATGCTCAGCAAACTTCCTTAGTGTAGGTGATGTAGTCTAATGGAATAAAAGTTAACAAGAGGGAAAATGCCAGAAATTTCTGCCTGAAATAACTTCTTTTTCTCTATCAGCTATTTGTTTAATCCAATTGTACAAAAAGCAGAAAAATATTCAAGAAACCTAGATTCAGTCAGCATCTCTGTCCTGTTTCATTGCAGAGCCTTAAGCAGGATTCTATTATATATTATTGGCTTTAGTTTTCTGTTTGTTTTCTCTGGAAAACAGAGATATTACTTGAAGGGTACAACCAAGAATGTTTCACACAAAAACAAGACGGTTTATTGCATTCATTGAGGCCTCTGGTTAAAATTTATGCTCTTTTTTTAAAAAAATACTATCATTAATTCAGTTTTATAATGACATTCTAGATGAGTACAAATTCTTAAATCCAAACAAAATGACTATTCCTTTTAGATACATTTTATATTGTATGACTAAGTTTCTTTTTTATTAAAACACTAATTCAAAAGCAATATATCTTCTTGCATTTAAAAATTATATACTGATGATTTCTAACGCTTATTTGCTTAATGATATCATTGTGCCTGTAAAATTCACCAGAATTTAAATTTGGGGCCACTGTCCTTTGATGAAATAAAAGACCAAAGATTCTCACAAAGAATGTCGGTCTTGACTGGAATTATATACCCTTCTAGTCAATGTGTTTCAGCTTTCTCAGCTGGCACGTGCATACTTGAAAAGAATAAAAAGAAAACCTTCTCATTCCTAGGATGGTCTTTTGTCTTCATTATTCTTGTGCAGAGAGAAGTGATCTTGCCTCTGCATCTTGTATTATAGTCTTGTCAAGTGCTTCCAAAAGTACTTACCTCCCAAATTCTTGGATATTGCTCTTAAGTATTTTTCAAAGTCATTAGACCTCTTATGTTCATAGCCATAAACAGATGGTATTATAATCCATGTGTCCTATATAAATATTAATGACTACATGCTAAGCATTAGATGCAAAATGGGCAATCAGGATTTTTATTTAAAGACTCAGAAATGTCAAGACAGGCAGAAACTGCAGACTCAAAACAACAACAACTGCAGATTCTTAAAGGAATATGAATAACTAGAATGGCAATATAAATTTCCTAGTGTATAAGAATGAATAATGAAATAAAAATAAAAATACTAGAGAGAGATCCAAGATGGCCGATAACTAGCAGCTCAGGATTGTAGCTCCCAGTGAACGCAGAGAACGAGTGGACGCCACACTTTCAGATGAATTTTTGTTGCTCACGGACCAGGAGACTCCCAGCGGAGAAGCCCCACGGGTCGCCAGCACGACGGTTCTCGGTGCAGAGTAAACAGGATTGGGTCCTCTTTTAGTTGATGTTTGGAGCTCCAGGAAGGCAGAGTCACCCATTCAGCTGATTGAAAAAGGGACTGTAGAGGGAAGCCAGACCGGAGATTCCTGGGCAGAAAAGCA
>CAUYLG010057673.1:0-20777 GCA_963573385.1 Cacajao melanocephalus
AAAGGAACAATCAGTATCAGTCATCCCAAAAACTTACCAAAAGGTAAAGAGTATCACCATAATAAGTCAAAACCCACTAGTACGCTCTATCCAGGTCTATTTCACATTCAAGGACACACAAAGACTCAAAACAAAGGGATGGAGGAAGATTCACCAATAAAATGGAGAGAAAAAAAAAAACAAAAAAAAAAACCAACAGGAGTTGTAATTTTCTTCTCTGACAAAACAGACTTTAATAGTAATGAAGACTAAAAGAAACAAAGGAGGACATTACATAATGGTAAAATGATCAATGCAACAAGAAGAGCTAATGATCGTAAACATATATGCACCCAATACACGAGCACCCAGATACATGACAAGTTCTTAATGACTTATAAAGAGACTTAGACTCCCGCACAATAACAGCAGGAGACTTTAACACCATGTTGTTAACATTAGACAGATCAACAAGATAAAAAATTAACAAGGACATTTATGACTTGAATTTAGACCTGGAACAAGTAAATTCAATAAATATTTATAGAATTCTCCACCCCAAATGCATAAAACATAGATTTTTCTCAGTATTATATTACACCTATTCTAAAAGTGACCACATAATTGGAAGTAAATCACTCTTCAGCAATTGCATAGTATTTCACAGATTCAAATGAAATATTGGTTGGCTGTTTGTTATTTTTTTTACTTATTCCTTCCTGTCTCTGTTGTTAAGCACAATTATTGGCATAAAAGAGGTCTTAAATACCTATTTTTAGATTGCATTCCAACCTGGGCAATAGAGCAACACTCTTGTTCTCTCTCCCCTTTTTCTTCCTCTTTCTTTCTTTCTTTCATAAAAAAAAAAAAAAGAAAAGAAAATTAGAATTGGGCTGGGCATGGTGGCTCACGCCTGTGATCCCAGCACTTTGGGAGGCTGAGGCAAGCAGATTACCTAAGGCCAGGAGTTCGAGACCAGCCTGGCCAACACAGCAAAACCCAGTTTCTACTAAAAATACAAAAATTAGCCAGGCATAGTAGCGTGCACCTGTAATCCCAGCTACTTGGGAGGCTGAGTCATGAGAATCATTTGAACCCGGGAGACAGAGGTTACTGTGAGCTGAGATGGCACCATTGCACTCCAGCCTGGGCAATGAAGCGAGACTATGTACCACCACCACCACCACCACCACCACCACAAAGGAAAAGAAAAGAAAATTAGAATTCCAGGGATGATGTTGGTGCTAAGCCTGGAATACAGGATTTGGCTAACCTGCAACTGCATAAGCAATGGGAAGGTTGGGGTTTGAGTGTGTGGCAATGTATTTTATTCATAGTTGTCTTCCAACTCCTAACATAGCCCTGATGCTTAGTAAGCCTTCTGTAAATATTTGCAGAATGTACAAAGAGTAGAATGCTAGGAGTTGTCTTAGTGCCCCTGCCAACTCATCGAGGAAAGTATGAGATGTGTAATCTGGATGTGGGGCAGGAAAGGGAACAGGTGAAAGCTGATGAGGTCATGAGAGATGGGAACATAGGGAGGAGTTGCTGAGATTTTCTGGTATTTGCCATTGACATTTGTTTGGCCTTGAGATTTTCACTTGTGCCTTTCTGGGAGGCACATTAGAGGTGCCTCCCAGAGGAGAGGTTGATCCGGATAAAGACACATCAGAATCCAGTAGAGAAAGGAAAACCTTGAGGCTGCAAAAGGAACGTAAGAAGAATTCAGTATAAGGATACTAAAAACACTGAAAAAATGCTAAGTTTATCTATGAAAAAATTTTTAATACTGATTCTTAAAAAGGAAATGAAAATTAAGTGCATAATTGCATGTATAGTATTTGTTACATTTTTCCTTCTTTAAAGCATAAAATGACATTTGGGCCATCATGTTTAGTGTAAGATGCTAATGATGAAGGTATTAATGGTAGGGCCAGGGAAAGAGAACTAAGTGAGCATCTTTTGTGCCAGGATTTATGATAAAGGCTTTGCACATGTCATCCCCTCTGACTCTTACAATAAATTACTAATAATTGGGAAGCTCACAATGCTTGATAAAGTACAGGAAAAACCCTCTGTTTTTTCCTTAGAATAATTCCATAATCAATGCACAATACATGCTTATTATGTTTCAAATGCCAAAGGACACAGAATAAGATGGAAAAATTTATCTTCAATCCTTGCTATTTTCCATGATCTCTTCCCTTGTATATGAAATTACTATTAACAGTTGATATGTGACCTTCCAATTCTTTTTACTTGCATATATTTAACTTTTAAAATATGAAGGTAATTATTGAGGAGCACAATTCATTGGAACATAAATATGAAATGATTTAATTTTTTAAGAATGACTTCTCCCATATGTGGTATTTTAAATTTCCCTTTTTTGTGGGGTGATGAATTCCTTAATGAAATCTCAGCCCTTTTCTATAGCTTTCCTGCTACTTTCAGTTACTGTTAAAGTGGTTTTATTTTTGGTATTTCATGTTATATTTATTTTAAAACTTCAGTCTTATGTGCAATTCAGAGAGGGTCTCCTCCCCGCCCCAGTGAAGGGCAGAGCTATGTGTGGCTCTAGTTGCTGGAGTCTGTGTGGGAGCGGGAGAAGAGAGCTTGCTTACAGCTTTTTCTTGGTGACTGTATCTGCTATTCCAGCCTTTGTGAGCTCAGTGAAAATGGTGAAAATATCAATATGCTCTATCTAAGAGAGGCTTGTTTCCATCAGCAGCAGAGGGCATAGGTATCACTTTGTCATATTTAGATATCTCCTCCAGCCAAGGATGGTATCCAATCTCATTATTTGATGGGACACATCTTTTCCCTCTGCCACACCCAGGTATGGTAGTTCTAAGAAGAGTTATTTCAGTCTCAACTGCTTGCTGAAACTACCCACCTCCAGAGCTGGCAGATATGTGGGATCCCATCTTCCATGTCTCTCAGAAATCAGTAACTGGAGGCAATTCTGACTTTCTTTCCACCTGGTCTCTCCCCTATTTCTATTTGTCATCTCTCTGCTCTTTGCTATGTAGGTAGTGTGGAGCAGATCTTCAGATCATCTGGATAAGCAGACATCAGATAGGGATAAAATGCCAGGCTTTAATTCTTGCAGTCACCCAAAAGCTTTACAAGTAATTATCTTGGAGTATCAGTAGAGACTGCCTACCTTGTTTTGGGGAAAGGGAAGCAATCCTCTCCCCATCCTCCATGGCAGCTAGAGGGAATACATTCTTGCCATGAATTTCTATTCTAAGGCTGGTGATCCCCTCCCCTCCTAGTTCTCTTTTTACATAGACTAGAAGAGGGTCATGTGGTGGTGGGTGGTAGGACTGCTTCTGCATTTTTGTTTCCCCTTGTAAGGGCTGTGGGGAGGCAGGGGGCCTCAACGTTGGCTGCTTTGTGCCATAAAAACGTAGAGTGTTTAGTGACTCTGTCTTCAGCCCTGCCCCTTAGCGGAAATTCTGTACCAGGAGAGAATCCAAGTTGACATTTTGTTTCATATCCTCAGTCACTAGAATGTGCTGGCTTGCTGGTTGGTCTCTATTCATCCCTCTGCCCAGGATCTGTTCTCCATCTCTTCTGTCCTGTAAGGTGCCCTGGAGAGCTGACTTATGTAGATTATATTATCTTGCCTTCCTTCTCCTCTTGCTTCTGGTTGGTTTTGACTAATGGGAGGCACTGGTGGGAGGTCGGAGAGTGATAGAGAAGGAAGTTGGGTTATTTATAACCCTGACCCTGTCCCAGCCCAGGTTCCTCTGTGGCTTCAGCTGCTGCCTGGTGGCCTCTCTTCCTTAGCTCCAGCTGTAACTATTCTCTCAGTTTAAGGCTGGTAAAACTTCCTGCTGGTGCTGATCCCTGATGTATTACCATCCTGTGTGGGTTTCCTCAATCTCTTGCTGCTTCTTTGAGTCTGTCCACACCTGCGAAAAGAGTCTCTTCATTAGAACAGTTTCAGTTAAATCCTTTGAGTGGGCCATCTGTTTCCTGCTGCGATCGTGACAAATATGCTCCCCATTTCTATTAGCAAAGTATCTGGAGGTCTTGCATGTCATTACATATATATTTACTGACATGAGAAATGGCTGTATAATCTAATGTGAGGAAACCTCAGACACATCCAAATTAGGAGGCATTCAACACAAATAATCGGAGTGAACTATTTATTTAAGAGACAGGGTCTCTCTCTGTCAGCCAGGCTGGAGTGCAGTGGAGTGATCGTGGCTCACTGCAGCCTCAACTTCCTAGGCTCAAGCAATCCTTCTGCCTCAGCCTCTTGAGTTGCTGGGACTGCAGGTGTGTGCCACCAGACCTGGAAGATTTTTAAATTTTTTTTTGTAGAGACAGAGTCTCACTATGTTGCCCAGGCTGGTCTTGAACTCCTGGGCTCAAGGAATCCTCCCTCCTTGGCCTCCCAAGGTGCTGGAATAATAGACAAGAGCTACTGTGCCCATTTGTTTGTACCCTTTAAAAATGTCAAGGTCCCTGGGTGTGGTGGCACAGGCCTGCAGTCCTGGTTTCTTGGGAGGCTGTGGTAGGACGATCACTTGAGCTCAGGAGTTTGAGGCTTCAGTGAGATATGATCACACCACTGCACTCTAGCCTGGGTGATAGAGTAAGATTCTGGCAAAAAAAAAAAAAAAAAAAAAGTCAAAGTCATGAAAGACAAAGGTATCATGACCACTGCAAAGTTAGAGATAACCAGATTTATGCATGTTTGTGTCTTTCTATCATAAGGTCAGGCTTTTATTAATGCTATTTCAGTTGCAAGAGGCACGAACACAGAATTCCCAAGGAGGCAATTCGCCTTTGCACTTTCTGTTCACTCAGTAGTCAGAGCCACACGCACACAGGCTCAAGCCACTCCACAAGTCAGTCAGTATTGCAAACCATACATAGTAGTATGCTTTAATCAATATATAAATGTTACAGATTAAACATTCCACAACAAACGAAATAACATTTAACAAGAGGAGAAAAGGGATAGGAGAAAGGGGTGGTAAACCACCGGTCTAGGGTGAGTGAAGAAGATAAAAGGAGTCCTGGGCTGGGCTGGGCTTGGCAGTCTGTCAGTCTTGCAGGGAAGAGTATTTGATGTGGCAGAACCTTCCGTGGCAGATGCTGAGTTCCTTTCATGAGTGGCGGCGAGGCGATGTCAGTTAAGATGGTCATTTTGAGCTGCCGAAGGCCTGTTCTTTTATAGTCACATAGTCCTCTGGTGAGAACTGATAGTGTAAGAGTGTGCTTGTTTGTTCCCTTATCTGGTTGGATACAGTCTTTAATTTTGTTTTTTTTTTAAACTAAACATCTTATTCTTGTTGGCAAGGTGCCCTATGAAATATACAATGGAGTCTTTTTGTAAGATGGAGTTAGTTGTGTCAAGGGTGCTCTATACAGAAGGAAAACCAAGGAACTATTCCAGATTAAGGGAGACTTGAGAGACATGACAAGTAAACGCAATGCCTGGTCTTGGACTAGGAGAAAAAAATTTTATGAATTTTGCTGAAAATTACTAATGCATATATGTGTATGTGTATATACATATTATATATAATATATACACACATATTTACATATATATGTTTATATGGAGAAAGAATAAAGCAATTGTGATAAAATGTTAACTTTGGCAATCTGTGTAAAAGGTATATGGGAATTATTTGTATTATTTTTGTAACTGTTCTGTAAATCTGAAATTATTTCAAAATAAAAAGTTCATGCAGTGTTTCATAGCCCAGATATACGTAGCTACTGCATTGCTGTTAGCCATTTGTATAGGTCGTCTCCCATTTTTTTTCTGTTACAAATAGCCCAACAATGAACACGAATCTTTCTGTATATGAGCCAGTATTACTGTTGAATGGAATCGGAGAAGCAGAACTGTTGAATCAAAGGTCATACACACTCTACATTTTGGTAGATTTTGGCAAGTTGCCAAAGACTGTTTAGCAAACACAAGGTTTTATTCTATTTCAAAATTATGAGAAAGCATTTATTAAAAAGATTATAACCTATACAAATGTAATCTTTCAATCTGATGAAATTTAGGTCCTTGGAGTTCAGAAATTTAGCCAACTCTAAGTTATTTGCATATGTGTTACTGAGACACAGCAGCGACTCCTCTTAGGGGCCTTCTGGGTCCCCTCAAGCATAAAAATAAAGGAAAATCTTGAGTTTCTTCAAGGAAAATTCCAGGTACCTACATAGCTTTGAAAAATAAGTGAGCAACCTGACAAGCAAGAAGGTAACAATAGCTCAAAACAATAGCCAAGGAAGTTAGAGCCACAGAATGTTTGGTTCCCTATAGAAACTAAAGATAACACTCTAACACATATCACTGAGTTATTTTTCAGAAACCTGGACACCCACCAAATGGAAAATGCCATCCATTGGCATATAGACTTCAGATAAGGGGGAACTAAAGACTGAACTCTGACTTTTGTTCTTTGTTCCAAATTTCTTCCCAAAGGATCTGGAGGAAGTTATGCCCACAGGCCAGAGCTTAACATTCCTTTCTGCTGACCCCAAGTTTTTAGACAAAGCTTTACTTTCTTAATCAATTGCAAATCAGGGAATCTTTGAATCTACCTATGACTTGTAAGGTCCCCTGCTTCAAGATATGCTGCCTTTTAAACTTAAACCAATGTAAAACTTCCATTATTGATTTATGATTTTGCCAGTAATTTCTGCCTTTCTGAAAGTTACCCCTGCCTTTGAAAACCCTTGATTGTAAGCCATCCAGGAGGTCGGGTGGTAAGTATGAGCTTTCGTATTCTCCTTGCTTGGTGCCCTGCAAATGAATGCCCTTGTTTCTCCTGCTGTAAAACCTCAGTGTGGATATTTGATTTTACTGTGCTGAGTGGCCAGACCCCAGTTCAGTTCCATAGCATTAACTGCTTTTCCTCCTTTATCTCTTACAATTTCAATGCCCTGCCTGTCTGCATCCTTCCTTTGCCCTGGGGTTTGTAACTCAACTTCTGCCTCCCTGAATTCCAGTTAGCCAGAAATGCTAACAAATTTTAGTCAGGAGGGTAAAAAAGTCAAAACACTACTTACATAAATTAATTATATGTGGTTTTTGTAATTAAGCATGACATTGCTTCCTTTCATGAACATACATAACCGTATTGGTTCATTCTCACATTGCTATAAAGAACTATCTGAGACTGGATAATTTATAAAGAAAAGAAAAGAGGTTTAATTGGCTTATGTTTCTGCAGGCTGTACAGGAAGCATGGCTGAGGAGGCCTCAGGAAACTTACAATCATGGTGGAAGGCAAAGAGCAAAGAGTCATGTCTTACATGGCCAGAGCAAGAACAAGAGAGAAGGGGGAGGTGCTACACATTTTTAGTAACCAGATCTCATGGGAACTCACTCACTATCATGAAAACAGCAAGGGGGAAGTCAGCCCCCATGATCCAATCACATTCCACCAGGCCCCTCCTCCAACACTGGAGATTACAATTTAACATGAGATTTGGGTGGGGACACAAATCCAAACTATATCAATAATCAATAATAGTTATAATCCTTTATGAAATCAAATGATCTAATCTCCAGGTTGAATTTAAAATGTTATAAAGTTGTTTTACAGTTTATAGAACACATTTGTGTTTGGTCTTTGACTATAATCACAAAATTTTAAAGATGAAAAGAATGCTGTAGAGCATTTGGTTCACTCTCTTCTTTTGTAGATGTGAAAACTGATTCCCAGAGTTTGATATGATTGAAACCACATAGCTGATAACTGGCACAACAAGGGTTAAATACCAGTTTTCTGACTTTTTAAACTACTCCTTCCTGCTTCACAAACTCTGACACGAGAGCTGGAGCATCTAACTTGGTGAATCTGGGGCTGTAGGTTGAAAACGTAAGTCCCTAAAGCTGAGGTAAGCTGAGGGCAGCCAGGGCTGGACACATCATTCAGATCTTTCTTTCCCTCTCTGTCAGAATTATTTTCTCTCCACTCCTTTCACTGTTTGGATTGATGAAGACCAGCATACTAAAGTAGAACTGGCTTTTCTGCATACGGTTGCTGGTGCTTGTCTTCTCTAGAATGGGGAAGTAATGGTAAGATTTTGTTTAAAGGTCATTTTAGGTTTTAATGATACAGAATAAATAGTACAGAGATTCTTTTTATGTCATCCAAGGATTTAATTAGGCATACTTTGACATATTGTTAATGGATATTTGAAAGCCTGATTTACTGAAGATAATATCTAAATAATTACACTCTGATGATGGAGGACTTTCTCTAAAAAAAATCTATTAAGGGAGGAAATTGTTATTTGGTTTGAGTCAAGAAGACAGAGATACAAACAGTTGCTATAAATTTCCACACTTGTGTCCAGGGCCTGTGCTATGTTGAGACCAGTGAGAGGCCCAGGGCACAACATTTAAGAAGGCACCTGCTCTCAGGGTTGTGCAAATGCATAGTTGGCACCTGAGAGTGAGTGCCTGACCCTGTCAGTGTCCAGGACAGGCATTGCCGGGTGAATAGTGCTCACACAGGAATTGATGCCTGTGCCAAGAACTGCATGGTGGATGTACCATCCAGCTGGATGAAAATATCTTCCTCTTACCTTTGGTTGATGACCTAATATCTGGAACGTTGTTTCTTATTAATAAGTTTGTGGTTGGCTACAATAAACTCCACGTGAAACCACGCCAGTTCTTACCTTGAAGGCATGCAGAGGGAAAAATCTCAACAGTTTTCTTAATAGATTTCTCATTCTCTGTATCTAAAATTTCTTCTTGGTCTTTTTGCAGATATGATATTATTTCACCATAGAATTACGTAGCTTGTTTATTTACTATTTTGAAAGCTTACCTAAGGATGAGTAACTTCAAGTTTAGTGAGTAAAAACAGACAAAACAACAGAACATAAAAGTCAAAACCACAAACCACAGACCCCTCCTCCTATGTGACTTGTAGTCATGATTAAGTCATAAAAAATTTGTTATTTTTGAAAGAGAATAAGATCCCCAAGGCCAAAGCCAATACTTGAAATCCTTCTGTTGAAAAAGGCAGTTTAGGATGCTTCCTAGCTAGGTTCCAATTGCTTTGTTTCAGACCAGTGTGTCAAAATCTCTAAGGGTGAGGGGTGGACATTGGGAATGTATAAAGCTGCCTGGGAAATACTGATGCTCAGGCAAGATGGAGAGCTGGAGCCCGTGGATGTGTCTATTTTCAGAGTGTCAGAAATGTTCACATTGTTAAAAGTTGATTTTACTATATGCTAATCTAAAGATGTTACCAACTAAAATTCATGAAAAAATATTCTAACAATAATGAAGATAAAACAAAAAAACCTATGACCCTTACAAATAACTATTTGTTTTCATTTTCTCCATTTTAAGTAGTTCTTCTCTAGGCTTCATGGTCCTGTGACCTTTGCAATGTGCGATGTTGATTCAAATAGTGAATGAATTCCCTCCAAAATCCATCTGTTGAAACCTAATCTCCACTGCAATAGTATTAGGAGGTGGGACCCTTCGGAGGTGATTAGATTATGAGGGTAGAGCTGTCATGATTGGGATTCATCCCCTTGAGGGAGCGTGTTTGCCCCCTGGGAATGCAAGGACACTGCAAGAAGGTGCTGCTTATAAAAGAGCGAGCAATCACCAGACACCAAATCTATGGGCACTTTGATCTTGGACTTTGCAGCCTCCAGAATGGTGAGAAATGAATTTCTGTGGTTTGTAAATTACCTAGTTTAAGGTATTTTGTTACAGCAGCACAAAGTGGATGAAGAGACAGTGACCCAGGATCCCATACTGAGAAGGGCTTGATGCAGAACATTGGTTTAATGTTCTACTGTCACCAATTGGAGATTCTTAATAACTTTTTAACAAGGGGTTCCTCATTTTCATTTTGTCCTGGGCCTCACAGATTATGTAGCTAGTCATGTCTTTATATATCTAAATATAATTGTATATAGTTGCAATACCACATGAATTTGTGTTTTTTCCACTCAAAATTGCATCTTAAGTATTTTTTCATGCCATTTTACACTGTTACACTGTTTTCATGATGATCAATTTAAATGATGTATGTAATACTCAATGAATTGTATCTATAATCAAGCTAATATTCCCATCTTAATATCTCCTGTATTAAGTTGCTTCTTATTTTTCACTGATGCATATTCTGTAGCAATGAGAATCTTTGTGCATTTAGCTTTATCTTTTGAAAATTTTTACATAGAATATATTATAAGGATGAAGATTACTGTGCTGGGATGATCATGCTTCTCAATATGCCTAGGACAGGGCCAGTTTGTACCCGGTGCATTTATTAATAGTCTCCATCATTGCTCTTAGAAATGTCATAGTTTGAGCTATATATTTTATGTTTTTCTTGGCTATGACCAGTATTATGGCCATTGAGTGCTTTTAGAAGGAAGGACTGATGAAAGCAAATGATCAACAATAAGGTATTACAACTCAATAACATTGAGAATAGCCACTTTGGAAAATAAAATACAGTAAAAATATGCCTTCTTTTGAAAAGCCTCTCAAAATAGGTTTAAATTCTTCACACAATCACATAATTAAGAAAAGTAGAATTAATGAAATGAACAGTAATATATTTCAACATTTTAATTTTTAGCAAATATATAGTTATTAATGCCTCATGTTAGGGAGTACCACTTACAAACCAAGATGTTACTTTTATTTGTTAAATCTACAGTTAATTCAGGCTTATCTTAAAATTTCATTGATCCTAGTAATATCAATTTAAAATTTGTGATAATTCAGAAAGGACTTTATATATTTTTAATAATTTCAACTTTTATTTTAGATTCGAGGGGTACATGTGCAAGTTCATGGCCTGGGTATAATGAATGATGCTGAGGTTTAGGTATGATTGCTCCTGCAGAAAGGATTTTAGATAAAGTTTGTCTTTGCTATGTCAAGAAAAAAGGATGTTGCTAAGTGAAGGAATAGTGTAAATAAGAGTTAAGGAAAAGGTGCTTATATACTTTATAGAATAAATAAAAGGCTTCAGTAACTGCACTTACATAGACAAAGTGAGATGTCTCTGAAAGCTGGGCCTTGTAATGGCTTAAATTGATGCTCTGATTTGCTAACTCAAATAATTCTTAGCTATTTGTTAAATTAGGTCTTTATCCGAGTACGATTGCCATGTGCAGTTCTAGTTAGTACGTGGACATGACCATGGCAAAGCCTCATTTCCTTGAAAATAGTGCACCATCATTATTGCATTACTTTTCTCTGTTTTAGGCAGGCTTGCCCCTTGAATTGGTTCCAAATGCAGGGTAGTTTGCCTCAGCCCAGTTCCAAGCCCCTGCTAGAGAGGTGATGTGGTCATTTGGAGGAAAGGGGGCACTGTGCCTTTTTGAGTTTTAGTGTTTCTATGCTGATTCTTTCTCATCTTTGTGGGCTTATCGATCTTCAATATTTGAGGTTGCTGGATGGAGTTTTTTGGATTTTGTTTTTTCCTTTTAACAGTATGGCCACTTTCCCACAGGACTGCTGTGGTTTGCTGGGGATCTGCTCTAGTCACCTCAGTTTTTCCAGTGTCTGGATGTATCACTAGTGATGGCTGTGAAACAGTAAAGTTGGCAACCTACCCCTTCCTCTGGGGACTCTGTTCCAGCAGGGTACAGACCTGTTGTTGGCCTGAACATGCCTGTAGGAGATAACTGGAGACCCCAGTTGGGAGGTCTTACCCAGTCAGGAGGAATGGGATTGGGGACTCACATAAATAAATTGTCTAGCCACTCTTTCATAGAGCAACTATGCTGTGCTGGGGTACTGCTGCCACCCCCGGTTGTCTTGGGATTTTCCACAGCCGCAGACTGGAACATCTAAGTTGTGTAGACAGCAAAGATGGTAGCCTACTCTTCCCTCTTAGAACTCTGTCCCAGGGATAAATCAAATCTCTGGCCAGAGAATATGGGCAAGGGTGACTGGAGGCCTTGGTTGGGAGGTCCCACCCAGTGAGGAGAAATGGATCATATGTGTATATATGAGTCTTTGGTTGCCCAATGTCTGAGTCTGTATGTGTATATATATATGTGTATATATATATGTGTATCTATCTATCTATCTATCTATCTATCTATCTATATCTATCTATCTATATCTATCTATCTATATAGATATCTATATATATCTATCTATCTATATAGATAGATAGATAGATAGATAGATAGATAGATATTTGTATACCTTCACTATTATGAGTAGAGTCCTAGGAGGAAGAAGAGAGAAGTCTATTTGGTCATTGTCATTTTTAACTTGAAGGCAGAAATTGTGTTTCTTAATGCAGCTCACAGAATGGGACATACCTTCATTTCATAGACGAATTTTCTGATTATCTCTATGAATAAATTGCCTTTTCCTAATAGCTAAGAGCAACCAGTTAATCTAAGTGATATTGAGGGATTTTTAAAAACTTCAGTTTATCTATAAAACATGAATAATACTATGTGCAGTATGGTGCTTGACACTTAAATTTTGTTAGTCTTATTTTGATATTAATGTAAAACTAGGACTGTAATTTATAATGGGCTTCATGCTGTGAGGTTGACACTATATTTTAGAAGCTGAAAAAAAAGATGAGTTTGATGAGTGGTGATCCTGTCATTTTTGTGGCTGAAGCAACTCTATAATGTACTTTTAAAAAATCATTAGAAACATTTTCTTTCCTCACCAAATACAATTCTCTTATAAATATTTATAGCTCTCCATTACCCAGGCTTTTTATTACAGAGACCCTCATTTACCCTGATGCAGAGCCGTATCTAGTTTTCCTGGTTAATAAAGGGCACACATTTTTCTTTTGAAACAAGAAAGAAATCAAATTGAAAAAAACCCAAAATATCTGCTGTTAGAGTTACTTTCACATTAAAAAATGTTCTTTTTCTTTCTAAAACACACTATCAACTACTAAATAGTAGTTCATGTTTATTGTTTGAAAAATTGAAAAACACACACATAACCAGGAATAAAAGTAATAAACAAAAACAACCCACGATTTCACCACTTCCACTAGGTAGGTATCTTTTTAGATTCCTTTTCTGTACATATGCTGCTATGTATTAATTTTGTCATTTAATGATTTATTATGATCATTCCTTATTAAGAGGTATAAGCCCAAATAATCAATTTGAGTATCAGCATAAATCGTCCAGTTTATAAATACAATACTATATTTAACTAACTTCCTACTAATGGACATTTAGGTTATCGAAAATGTTTATTATAATAGACAATGGTGTGATGAATATTCACACACATATATATATACGAATATATATATGTATATATATACACACACATACACATACCTATACATATACACAGGTATGTATACACACACATACTTGTTCATTGACTATTTCTGAATGATAGAGCCTTCGAAGTAGAATTTGTAAGTTGTAGGATGTTGACATTTCATGTTGTCAACTTAACCTCCAGAAGGGTGGAAATATTTCCGCAACCACAAACATGTACTCCCATGAATCCCCAGTTCACCACACCCTCTCCAGCACTGATAAATCATTCTTTTAATATTTGCCAATAACAAGTTTTCCATTTCTACCTCCAAATGTACTACCCCACCCTTCCCCACCCTGCCCTTTGGAGCCTTTGTGGGTTCTGTGACCTCTGGCTTCTTCATGGGTCAGCCAATGGAGCCACTGGTGGGACAAGCACAGATGGAAGCAGAGTGAGGCTGAGGTCGGGTCATTTATTTCTTTTCCTCCTTTCTGCCAGGTTGATGGTAGGTGGGCTGTATCTTTTTACCAAAGGCTACAGCTTCCATTTGATGGTCTCTACTCATTCTAGCTTCCAGCAACTTCTCCCTCCCTTTTCCATTCTAACCTAGGGTGGGAAATGGATCTCTCCTGGGCTGCTGCTAGCCCCAGGGTGCTTCATCACCCTTGGCTGATTTCCCTTAGCCTTTTCCACACTTTTGTAAAGTGTCCTCTTATTAAACTCCTCCAGTCGCCCTGCGTGAGTGTGCCATCTGTTTTCTGCCAGGACCTTGACTAATAGATGTGAAAAACATCTAATTTTTATGGTAACACTTTGCCTCATATATTATAGTTTCTCTGGCCCCATTTTTAAATTTCATCTTGTTTTCAGCATTGTTGCAGTTCAGTGTTAAATAGTTTTCTGCAGTCAGATTTATTGACCTCTTCCGGGTTATATCATGTTTGGACAGTTTTTCCATGCCCTGATTATGGGTAATGTTCCTCCTATATGCTTATAATTACTTTTTAATATTTATATTTTTAATTCTTTTGAATTTTATTCTGAAAGAAGGTATGAATTAGAAATAAATTTTTCTTTTTCTGTTTGACCACAGATTTTTCTCCAGTTTCCTTGCAATACTTACTGAATACCTACCATTTCTCACTGACTCAAAGTCCCTCCCTATGACCATTAACCACTTTTACTTATTCTTTTCTGTTTCATTGATTTGCTAGCTCCCTTGTTAAGCACTTTTCATCTTTGTAACTTATTAATTTATTTACTTTCTTTCTTACTGAGACATGGTCTTGCTTTGTCACCCAGGCTGGAGTGCAGTGATGCCATCTCAGCTCACTGCAGCCTCTGCCTCCCAGGCTCAAGCAATCCTCCCACCTCAGCCTCTCAAGTAGCTGGCAGCCCAGATGCATGCCACTGTACCTGGCTAATTTTTTGGCATGTTTTGCAGAGATAGGGTCTCACCATGTTGCCCGGGCTGGTCTCAGACTCCTGGGCTCAAGTGATCTGCCCAACTTGGCCTCCTTAAGTGCTGGGATTATAGGCATGAGCCACTATACTTAGCCTATAACTTTAAAATATGTTTAAAAATCTGGTAGAATAAGTTTCTCATTTCATTCTTTTTCAGAAAATTTCTGGATATTCAATTTTTAAGTTTTTTATTCTTTTAAACAAACTGGGAATTATTATTTTTTTTGAGTTGTCTCTCCTCCCAAATTTTCTTACAAGTTTGTTTGGTATTCTATTATATTCACATATTATTTTGCAGAGAATTAATGCCTTTTCAATTTTGACTCCTTTAATCCAGAAGTATAGTCAATGTGCGTTTACTTAAGTCTTTTAATGTCTCAGTAAAATTTCTTTACACATATTGTGTACAATTATTCTTTATGATTAAAAATAAATAGTCATTACTGTTGTGGATTTTTCATTCTTGTTATAAGAAGATGAAGTGAGGGAGAGACAGAATTATTCCTATTCATGTTTTGAAAAATCACTGGCAAATTTAAACTCATAAGCCACTTTGCAAAGCATTTCAGTATTTTTTCTAACATTTATACTCACAGTAACTGAACCAGCAATTTCACATTAATCTATAGTTATATAGGATAATTGTTAATTCATAAATATATAATAGATTTCCACATCTAAGACTATGCAGTACCTTAACACTTTAAATCTTACCAAACATTTGTGGCATACCACAATAACCAAAGAGGATAGAAATTCATATATACAAATTAATTAATTATATATAAAAATAAAACTTCAAATACATACATTTTTAGCTGAGCAATTTCAATGGTAAAAAAATTGGATGCAGTTTGAATAGCCCTAGATTTTCCAAAGCTCTTGCTAAAATGTGAACAACTTTTACTGCAATAAGATGAACAATGAACATTAGCTTGAGAGAATTTAAGCACACTTAACATGTAACTTTTTTTGTTTGTTTTTTTGAGATGAAGTCTTGCTCTGTCGCCCAAGCTGGAGTGCAGTGGTGCGATCTCAGCTCACCACAACCTCCACCTCCCAGGTTCAAGTAATTCTCTTGCCTCAGCCTCCTGAGTAGCTAGGATTACAGGCACGTGCCACCATGCCCAGCTAATTTTTGTATTTTTAGTAGAGACAGGGTTCCACCGTGTTGGCCAGGTCTCAAACTCCTGACCTCAGGTAATCAAGCAGCCTCGGCCTCCCAGAGTGTTGGGATTCCAGGTGTGAGCCACTGTAGCCGGCCAATATGTAAATTTTTCAAAGTTACTTCTAATTCACTTTCAAAATGAGTTTAACATTGTTTTAGAAAATTATGAATGTTAAAAGCTCTTTATAGATATACCAAACTAAATTTCTAAGTAAAGTTAAGTTTTTTATGGTGCATCTAATTTTATATGCATTGTTTTGAATTTTTGAATTAAGTTAA
This sequence comes from Cacajao melanocephalus, assembly GCA_963573385.1. NCBI lineage: Eukaryota > Metazoa > Chordata > Mammalia > Primates > Pitheciidae > Cacajao > Cacajao melanocephalus. The sequence goes on from CAUYLG010057673.1 coordinate 16,137, forward strand.
TAAATTTTTATTGCTAATGTTTCAAGTACTTGCAGGATGTAACATATATATTGTCTGTATTTAGCAAATTGATAAACTGAGATATGGGAAGATTAAGTGCTTCTAATATTATATTGGTCATTGCCTTATTTTAGGTTTGCTGCATCTTTGACTTTTAATCGCAGGAGGCTTTTTGCCAGTCTGTCATCTCTCCAAATCACTGATCTTGGCCCTTTCTGCAGTGACTTCTTTAAGGATAAGTTAGAGCATGTGCTTCTTGCGCAAAGGACTCAAAGGAAAATGAGAACCTCCAAAGCTTCTTTCATTTACGGAGTGATCTTTTAATGTCTACTTTTGTATTCAGATGTCTTATGTATGTCTGTCTCTTTTGTAATTTGAGGCCTTAGTCAAACCTGTCTCTTCCTCTCCTATTTTCCTGTGGTGCCACATTATTATATCCTCTTCTTCACCTCTTGACAACCTACCCAAACTCACGGTGGAGGCACATATACTAACTCTTTCATTATGTTTTTGTTGATTTTTTTTCACCTGAAACAAACACCTCAGTTTTTCATGGCATTTTCTTTGTGCCTCTCATATATACTTAACAATTTTTTGTGTTGATTTTTTAGTGCACCTATTTTAAGAATCCTTCTAATAGATACCTCAATGGCAGGTAGAGTCTCTTGTTTATCTTTCTGTGCCTCATGGTGCCTAACATAGTTAAATTCTTACAAACAGCAGTTTGTAGAACTGAGTGGTGTTTTCTAATGCTAAGATTCACTGTATGATGTTGACATTAGCCACAGTACTCTTCCAATGATGGAATGGTTTAGTTATTGTAATTAGAGAAGGAAATTTTACTACTCTATAATGAAGATATTCATCATAAATATTTCTCTGGGTTGTAATGGGAAATCATCAATTGTTTAATTTGAGTAATTTTTACTTTCACATTATTTCTTATCATCAATTGTTTAATTTGAGTAATTTTTACTTTTGCATTATTTCCTAACAGAAAACTTCATGTAATGATTTTTGTAGTGGATTATTGTGGCTGTCATTTCAGAGGATTGGCATTGGCTCTAGCTCTCGTTATCACTGGGGGAATAATTTTACAAGAGACTTTTCCAGTAGGTGAAAAATAATTTGGCTGGTTAATAATATTTTCTCTATTGCGGAAAAAAAGGCAATTCTACAAGGTAAGATATGGCTTAGCACTTTTCACATTAAACTAGCTCTAAATGAGGAAGTATTTCTAGAAGGTTTTTGAACATGAATCTCATCTACTTTTAGCTCAGTGCACTTGAGCGCAAGCATGCTGGACAGTGCTTAACTGCTGGACACGGCCTCATTTATTTTGATTTAGTAGGAGAGAACATGATTAAAAAATCTGCAGTGGATCAATGGGAAGGGAGAATTTCAGCTTCTCTAGGGGTTAGTGAATATAGATGAAGTTTTTGCCTGTTTTTCAATAAAATTTGGATTGAACTTCTACCTGATATCCAAATGATTCAGGCAGAAAGATGGCAAAATTTAAAAGTCAGATAGCAATGGATCATTGTCAATATCTTATGCATTCCAAAGGCATAAAGCATTCATTTTAGAAATTTATGTTTTCCTTACAAATTTAGTTTAATTGTATGGAATTGTTTTGAATTGGTTCAATGATGACAAAATGAATTAAGCCTGCTTTTTCATGTCAATGAATGAACGAGTGCCTAGCTTGTGTGCTGTCAAAATATTACTTTTCTAGACAAGGCAAAATAAGGTGGAAAAAATATATATGTTGAAAATCAGACCTGCGTCTCAAGTCTTCCTCTACCCCTTAATAACTGGGGAGACCTTGGCAAAGTTACTTCATCTAAGCCTCAATTTCTTCCCCTGTAAAAATCAGGATAATTCCTGCTTCATATAGTAGTTCTCTGAATAAAAAATGATATATATAGAGAATGCTTACTATTGCCTGGTACATAGTAGGAGTTCAAAAAATGGTAGCTATTTTAGTATCTGAAGTACTCATAATTATTAGAACTTAAAAAAAAAATCCATGACATGTTTAATAGGACACTTAATGAGTAAGAAATGGCTGAAAAAAGCAAGAAAGTAGATACATTTTATGTTTTGGCCTAAATGGAGATGTTACAGGAAAAAGAAAGTTTTCTTTGAGAGAAAAAAAAAAAGCAAGACAAAGCATTTCTTAGTGGCTAGAGGATTTCTGTGCAAGGAGCAGTCCTTCTGTCCACCTTTTGGGTGGTGCTGGATTCACCATCTTCGTGGTTCCACAGCAAGTGATTTCTCTTATCAAACTTGGGTATGTGATGTCATTTACCCCTTCCTAGTTTGAACAAATCCTTTTCCAGCAGGACACTATGCACATTGCTCTATTGTATCAAATTTGTTTCACATTTCAAATTGGCAGGAATTCTCTATGCGCTTAGGTATAATAGCATCTCTTGATATGATACTAATCACCTAGTTGTCTAGATTTATGTAGGTACCTAACTACAAGAGAAACTTTGCAGCAGAATATCTGTCTTTTTATTTTTGCTTTTTACTGTTATATTTTCCTGTAAAACACATTCATAGTAGTTTGAATAATTTCCTGGGGGAGTTAATGTGGCTAAGTCATCGTTCTTTTTTTGTGCTTCAGTTTCTCTTTGACTCTCATGGAATGCTTGCTTTTGCCCTTTGGGTGTTTAAAGATCACATTTTGTAGGCCCAGTGTTCTTTCTAATTATAGACGTGACATAAGAAAAATGGAGAGTATGTAAGAAGTGGAGAATAGAGTCATTAAAGGAGTCTAGAGCAGAGAGATGTCAAAGAGTTTAGTTGGGTATTTAAGGAAATTAATGAATAACTCATCTGGGACTTAGAGATATTGACTTAAGTGGCAACTGATCCGTTGATAGAGCACAAAATGAAAGAAAAAAATCACTGTATTTAGAACAAAAATAGTGTAGTAGAAATAATGGGGCTAGGTGTGGTGGCTCACGCCTGTAATCCAGCACTTTGGGAGGCCAAGGCAGGCAGATCACCTGAGATCTGGACTTTGAGACCAGCCTGACCAACATGGAGAAACCCCGTTTCTACTAAAAATACAAAATTAGCTGGGCGTGGTAGCGCATGCCTGTAATCCCAGCTACTTAGGAGGCTGAGGGAAGAGAATCACTTGAACCCAGGAGAGAGAGGTTGCAGTGAGCCCAGATCACACCATTGTACTCCAGCCTGGGCAGTGAGAGGGAAACTCTGTCTCAAAAAAAGAAAATTTAAAAAAAAGAAAGAATGAGGGAAAATTATTATAAATATAGTGTTCACCTTAGTATTCTTGTGAGGAGTTAGGCAAGGGGAACAGTACTCTATGAAAATTTTTAAAAATCCATGAAAAGTTTAAAATGTGAAGAAGAAAATTTAATGATTAATACAAAGGGAAGAGAGGCATATAGAACAAGTGTTAATAAGATATGCTGCTGTTTGAGTAAAACTGGTGTAGTTTGAGTAGAAAATTCTTGCAGTTTGAGAGGGAAAATGACTATTTTTTCTCTACTGTTGAAATAATATGAAAAATGAAGTAACACATAGAAGAGCTATACTAAAATAGAATGTACAATAATTTTGGTAAGTAGAAAGGGACAGAAACAAGAGTTCTTAGATGATATAATGTAAAAAGAGAAATTTACTACAGTTAATGAATGAGTAGTCTTAAAAGAGAATGACAATATTTCTTTTTTATTAGTTATCTTGGAACTCATGAGAGCATGACTATTTCTTTCGCATTCAGAAAACAGAGGCTACATATATCTGAATTAGTTAAAAACCACTCTGAATGCTCAAAACTAGAAAATTGGTTAGCTTCCATATATTGGAGACCTCTGCTGCATTCAAATGAAGATGAAGATAAGCAATTTCTGTCATAGACAGATATTTATGAGATATTTTAGGTGAACAACATAGATAACAAACAATATGCATAACATTTTTTTTTGGTAAAGAACATATATATATATATGTGCTCTCATAGGAAGAATTCTCAAAATGCATTTACCAAAGAGTTAAAAGTGACTACTTTGTAAAATTATTCATTCATTCAATGTTTATTGTGTAAGTTACATGCTAGGCACTATGCAGAACTCTGTGTAGGTAATTGTAAATAAAACAGATATACTCCCTGCTTTCCTGGCATTTAAGATCTAAAGAAAAAGGAAACACTGAACAAGTAAATAGGTAAATTAGAATAATTAGACGGTGATAACTGCTCAGAAGGGGATAAGCAGGATATGAGTATGCTGTGACACAGAATAACATGGCCGAGGCAGGCACTACTTAGATGAGCTGGTGGGTTGAGCAAAGCCTCTCTCAGGTGGTGATATTTAATCTGGCATTTGAAAGAAGGTAGGGAGCCACCCCTTGAGAGCCAGGAAAGAATATGAAAAGTGTGGAAGTGAAAAGCATATGCACAGATAACACTTATACATTTTTTTTCTATCTCCCTTTCCTGATAACACTTAAATTTTTTTTTGAACTCAGAGGTTCAAGGATGTGGATTCCAGGAATAGTTTTGTAAAAATGGAATATACTAGAGTAAGTTTGTTGTTTCTTTCAATGCTTGCATCATAAAATCTTTTTTTTTTTTTTTTTTTTTTTTTTTTTTTTTTTTTTTTT
>CAUYLG010057676.1:0-66070 GCA_963573385.1 Cacajao melanocephalus
GACTTCTGCAAGACCTTGAAGGCAGTGGCTTGAGATGGTGAGAGGTGACTGAGAGCAGCCATAGCCAGAGAGACGCTGAGCCTGAGAGCGCAGGGGAAGGTCTAGCAGGCCAGGGCCCCCATCCCAAGCACGAGGCTCCTGCCTGTCTCCCCTGGGCCAATGGGGCCTCATGTGAAGGGTGCCGTCTGTGGCCTGAGGCTGGTTCCACGGTAACCGCGTGCATCCAGGCAGAAAGGAGAGCACAGAAGCGAGAGCCCGAGACCCAGCCCCTCTGCCAGGGTCTCTGTCTCCAGGGGACCTGTCGTCAGGCCTGAAGGAGGAGCTCCCCCTCAACATCCTCCCTGCAGCCCCTATTCCTTGAGAGAGCTTCCTCACTCCCCAGGACTCCAGAAAGGACCCTCTCCGCCGGCCTCTGGGCTCAGGACAGCCAGGTGGGGCAGCCACAGGGGCTGCCTGCAGGGGGCAGAGTCTGGACGGGGACTGAGCCCCATGCTCATTCTGGAAGTATCTGCAGGGGAACGATCAAGGCAGGTGGGCGTGCTGGGCAGAGGATAGGCATTGTCGGGCCCTTGGTGGAGACTGGGAGGTAGAAGTGGGGGGGATGTGGTGGAAGGAGAAGAAGGGCTAGTGTCCCCAGTCAGGGGGTGGTGGGCAGTGGATGAGGCTGGCAGGAACAGACCTGAACTTGGGGAGCCCCACTCAGAACGAGGCTTCCATCAGAGTTCTGTGCATACTGGTGTCCTTGGCTGGGAGCCAAGTCCCGAAGTGGAGCCTGGGACCGTGAGGGTGCAGGGGGGTGCCAGGGTGGGAGGTGGATGAATGGAGCCTCCCCACTGCCTGGCCCTTTGGGCTGAACCCTGGGCCTCGGAGCCAGAACAGACACAGGAAATCGCCTAATTGCATTTGCGCAGGAACACCAAATCCCTCGCAGCTGCACGGGGCTGAGCCAGGGCCACAGGCGGGTCGGCCATCCCAGAGTCCTGACAGCTCCACTGAGCCTGCCAAGGGGCCTGGGCTGCTGGCCGGGGGGCGCCTTTCCCAGGCCAGAGGCCCCCACCCCACCCCAGGAGAGCTGCCCCCCTTCCAGTTCCCAGAACGGAGCCCAGCTGTGGAATAGTGAGGGGGTGAGGTCATGGGGAGGGGGCCCGCATTACTCATATCCTGGGGCAGGCAGAAAGGGAGGAGATGGGGAATGGGGCCCAGAGGCCTCCTTGTCCTCAGGCTGCTGGGTCAGGGGCCAGGGGCCAGCAGGGCTTCTCCCCAGCATTGGGTTTTAGGAGAGACACCGGCAGGAAATGCTTTCCCTGCACCCCAACTCTGTCCCCAGGCCCCTCGCCAGGGAGAGCTCAGTCGGGGTGATCATCGAGGAGCCCAGCTCGGCAGGGATGAGGTTCCCAGAGCACACACCTTGGCCTCCTGCCAGGGCCGGCACCGCCGTTGTCGGGGCGATGCAAGGCAAACAGTCAATGTTGGCCTCCCGAAAGCAAGGCTGCGGCGCCCTGCAGGGATCCCTGGAGGGGACGTGATCCCCTTGTTCCCAAGCCTGCCTGCACTCGTGTGTGGATGTCAGGTGTTGCCGTGGGTGAGCGCATGCGTTCTTTCATGTGCCTGGGGCGCGGGCGTGTGCGCCTATGTGGCCGGAGCGTGGGCTCGTGGAGAACGTGCTTGAGCCAGTGTGCCCCTGCGTGTGCCCCGGGCTTGGGGACTCCCGACGCGGGCTGTGCTCCGTGTGTTGGGCATGAGCTGTGAGCAGAGCAAGGGCCTCTGTGGGGCTGTCTGGGCCTGGACTTGCTGCCCACAGGGGTGGACCCAAGGAGACGTGTGCACGAGAGCGCCTGGGGTCTCTGCGCTAATGTGTGCTCCCCAGCCCGGCTCTCCCAACAGCTTGGTGGAGGGGGTCTGCGGAGCTGGAGTGAGGGCCCTGGCCCCGATGGGAGCCCAGGTCCAAGGAGAAGCTGGGGCTCCATCTCATGCCCCAGGCCCAGGGGCACACACCCCAGCTGAGCCCTGGCCCACATGGAGGGACTGGGACATGGGAACCTGGGGAGCCACATGGCCAGGCTCCCCCCTCTATGGAGACCCTCCCCTTCCTCAACACTCTGCCCCAGCTCCGTACCAGCCTGGGTTTGGAGGGGCTGGGGGGTGCGAGTGAGCACAAGGGCCCCTGCACCCCTGAGCTCTGCCTCCCCAAGTGGAACGAAGTCCAGCAGCCCCCAGCCCTGCTGAGGCCAGCAGCGGCGGGAAGACCGGCCTCATCTGCCCGGATGATGGGAGCCAGGTGTGGGGAATTAAGTGGCTTCCTCAGGGGCTGGGAGTTGAAGGCACTTCTGAGGAGCAGGACAGGGAAGCGGATTCGGGAGTGCAGGGGGCGGGTGCGCAGGCGGCTGGGTTTGCGTGGCTGGAGTCCCCTGTGGCTTCGGTGGGGGGAGTGGGCCTTGAACATGGGCCTGCAGAAGGGCCTGGCTTTTGTCTGAGAGGCTTAGGGGAGACTAGGCTAGATTAGATCATGCTTTGGCAGAGCGTGCTTTCTGGCCAGGGGACGGGGGCCCGGTAGGGATCCGGCTGCAGGGTCAGGCAGCGGACACTGGCCGGGAAGAACAGAGACCCCATCAGGGAGACCCCAGCCCTGCTCCTTGTTCTGGCCTGGGCTCCCTCCCTGGGTCCGCAGAGTGCTCTGAAATCAGGATGGGGTGGGGTTGGGTGAGCCGACCCCATAGGGTCCCCCCGCTATGGGGTTAGGCCCAGGCAGGAGCCCAGGGCCTCTCTGAGCAGAGCTGGTGCTAGGCCAGGAGCTGTCTGCCTGGCTGGCCAAGCGCAGGCTCTCCTTTCCTCAGTCTTGGACCTCATGGGGGGCCCCTCTCCCCAACACACCCTGCCTTTGGGGTGCAAGAGGGAGCACCCGCAGGGGGGTTGGAGGTGCCGCCTGGCGGTACGCTGCGGCCAGTCTCCCTGGATACCCATATCTTCTTCCGGGCCCTCCAGGGTCAGCTGGGTCTGGGTCCTGGCTCTAATGAGGGAGGGGCAGGCTGGGAGACGGGGACAGAGGGCCTTTGTCCTGTTTCTTTAGGCCTGAATGGGCCCCCAAGGGCACGGGGGGCCCAGATCCTCACAAGGCCCTGGGACCCTTGCCTGGGCCAGAGGGCACCTCATGACCACATGTCCAGCCTCTATTTAAAGATGGACGAGGTGAGGCCCGAGGGCCAGCCTGGGACCGCCCTGTGCACCAGGACTGCCCGCACCGTGTGGCCCCAGCAAGGCCTGTGTTGACAGGAGCAGCGGATGCAAAGCAGCCCCTGTCTTGACTGTGGCGTGACTGTCCACTGGGTCCCCCACCAGGCTCACTGCTCAGTGGAGTGTGGAGGACAAGGAGGAGGCCGCCCCAGAGCAGTGCCAGCGTGAGCGAGACAGGCAGCTGCAGGCCCTGGACGAGGACGGAGGCGGCCATGTCCCTGAACAGCCCGAGCAGGAGACGCTGTGAGCAGCCCCGCCCGCCTTGGGCTCCAGCCCCTATCTGTGCACCCTGGGGCCTGGGCAGAGGGGGAGGTCAAGGGACTGCGCTTGGGGGGACCCAGTGTAGGAGGACAGCGAGGAAGGCCTCCAGGAGCAGGCGCAGGAGTAGGCGAGTGCTGCTGGGGGGAGGGTGGCTGAAGCCCTGGGCAAGGGTCTGCCAATGCCTGGCTGCCTCCTGGGCGCTGACCCAGGCTCTGCGCCCCAACTCTGGTCCTTGCTTGGACTGCCTATGACCCCAGCCACATGGCCTGGCCCGAGCCCCCAACCAGACTCCCCCGCCAATGACTCACAGAGCCACGTCCAACTTGGCGGCCAGGCTGGCTTGCTTCCTCCCTGGGCCCAGGAGGCCTCCAGGGCTGGGCTGGGCTGTTTTTGCAATAATGCTCCCCTTCCTCCTGGCCTCTTTTGTTCCATTTTCTCCGAGTCAGCAGCCTTGAGCAGAGTGGGGTGCAGCAGTCACCATGGTTAGGCCCTCAGCCACCCCACCAAGAGCCCCAGGTATCCAGGGCTCACCCCACCACATGGGAGGCCTGAGAAGTTGGGGTTTGGGAGGAGCCTGGGGGCCAGGGCAGCCCTTGGGGAGCCTCAGGATGATGGGGGAAGCACAGACCTATCCTCAGGAGCCCCAGACTGATGGGGGAGGCATAGCCCTGCTCTTAAGGAGCCACAGGTTGACAGGGGAGGCACCGCCCTGCCCTCAGGGAGTCCTAAACTGATGGAAGAGGCAGAGCTCAACCCTCAGGGAGCCCCACACTGAAGAAAAAGGCACAGCCCTGCCCTCAGGGAGACCCACACTGATGGAGGAGACATAGCCCTGCCCTCAGGGAGTGCCAGACTGAGGGAGGAGGCACAACCCTGCCCTCAGAGAGCCCCACACGGATGGAGGAGGCATAACCCTGCCCTTAAGGAGTCCCAGACTGATGGAGGAGGCACAACCCTGCCCTCAGGGACCCCCAAACTGATGGAGGAGGCATAGCCCTGCCCTCAGGGAGCCCCAGACTGATGGAGGAGGCAGAGCCCTACCCTCAGGGATACTCTGACCACAGGAGACACAGCCCAGAGCCAGCTCTCTGGCACACAGGGTCCCCCACACTTGGATCCCAGGGCCTGAGCAGGTGCCATGAGGTGAGTGGCACCTCCGGGCAGAGGCGGTAGCAGCCGCCCAGTCCTAAGCTCCCTCCTGCTACCCTCAGCCTCAGCCTGAAGGCCTCGAAGGCCCCTGAACTGGATGAGGATGAGGGCTTTGGTGACTGGTCCCAGAGGCCAGAGCAGCAGCAGCAGTGCGAGGGGGCCCAGGGCACCTCAGACAGCGGAGAGCCCCCCCGGTGCAGGAGTCCTGAGGGGGAGCAAGAGGACAGGTGAGTGGGGGCCTCAGGGTGGGCGCTGGGCAGAGCGGGGCTCCCTCTGGGTCTCCATGGTGGGCGCTGGGCAAAGCAGGGCTCCCTATGGGCCTCCAGCCTGAGCCTGAGCAGCCACCTCATGATCCTCTTTCTAAGCAGCCCCTGAAATGCCCCCATGGCCAGGAAAGGGGGAGAAAGAAGGGGAGGGAGGAAGAGGGCGAGACAGCATGGCGGCCTGCGAGAGGCCGCGAGGAAACCTCATTCCAGGGCTCCCCAGAGCCCCTGGGCCCCATCCAGGCAGCTGCAGGGCCGGGCGGGTGCTGCCACATCAGCACACAGCTGCGGCTGCTTCTGTAATGGAGGCTGAGGGCCTGCCGCCGCCCCTTCCTCCCTCGGGGCTGGCTGATCTCCATTCCCACGGAGGGGAGCAGGTATTTCCAGATGTGCGCGCCGGAGAGTCGGCCGCGGGGGGGGACACAGTTTCCAGATGTGTGGATGTGTGTGCCTGTCTTAACCCCAGCAGGCCCGAGAGGGGCTGCTCCCGAGCCCCACCTCACTAACCACACTCAGGGTTCCTGCCGTCTCAGTCCCCTGCAGCCACAATGGGTCTGACTCCAGCCCTGCTTGGGACCCCCTGGCCTTGAGTGGAACCAGGGCCCGTGGCTGGATGGCAGTTCTCCGTGGTCGTCCCGGCCCCTCTGAGACCCCCTGGAGCTCTAGGGGCTGGTGTTGCTGAGCGACACTCCCTTGTCCTCCTACAACCAGGCTCCCACTCCCCAAGAGCCCCTGGTCCTGGCCTGGCGCAGCGCCCACCGCCCCCCTCCCCAGGCCTCGGTTTCCCCATAGGCGCCTGGGAGTCAGAGGCCCTACATTTCTGAGATGGGGCCGCTCCCTCCTCCCTGGCCTCAGGCCTTGGCAGGCAAGGCTGCTCCCAACAGCAGGGGGCACTTTGACTCTTCGGTGGAGCCCGGCTCTGTGGCTGCCACCCCAACCCCCCTCCACCTGCCTGGCCGCACGGCCCTGCTCCTGAATGGCCCCTCTGTGTGGCTGCTGCTGGCTCAGACCCCTGCCCACCTTGGGCGGGTGGGTCTGGGTCTTGGCTGGCACGCACACCCACAGGCCTGAAATCATGGAAAATTCGAGAATTTCCCATCTTCTCCTCCAGGTTCAGTCCTGCTCAAATGCAGAGCCGCTGGAAGCTGCCAGCTGGCTGGCCTCCCCTCCCCCGCAGCCGGCAGCCCCTTGGCCCCACTCCTCAGTGACCTGGCCCCTACCTCTGCCTGGCCTTCCAGATGACCCAGGCTCCAGCCCCCCACAACACCCACAGGCCCCTACAGGGAGCAGAGCAGGAATCGTGACCCCAGGGACCCTGCCAGACCAACCGGTGGACGAGCAGCTGCCAGGCGGAGGCCCACCCAGGAAGCTGGGGGTTGAACCCAGCCTCCGTGCTTGGGGGACCCTCAGTTGGTAGGGCCCTGCCTGGTGGGGACTGGGCAGTTCCCCAAGAGTCTCAGGCCTTGACACAGGCCCACCCAAGCAGACTGTGCTGGCTCTGACCGCTAGACCTTCTTACCCAATAGGCTAGGTCTCAGATCCCTTGGCACTCAACAAGCCTGAGCGCCCTCATTTTAGAGATGAGGAAACTGAGGCTTGGAAATGGGAAGGGGTCAACCAAGCAATCCAATGGCCCTAGAACAGCTTTGCCTCCGTTTCCTCCCACAGGCCCGGCCTGCACGCGTGTGAAAAGGATGACGGTGATGAAGGCCACCTGGAGGAGCTGAATCTGAGCAGGGAGGGGCCAGACCCAGAGGACACTGTCCAGGACCACCTGGGGGCCGCCAGGGCCGAGGAGGAACAGGAGGTAATGGCTCCACCTCAGAGGGTCTGGGTGACACCCACCCCGGGATGAGTCTGCCTTGGCTGTCTACACCACTGTGGGTCCTATGGGACTAGCCCAGAGGGGTCAGCACCCCACACCCTCCACCTTGCAGCCCCTTCTGGGCTCCCATTCTCAGCAAGGGTGAGGCTCACTGACCCTCTTGCAAGCTCCAGAGACGGCTCCCCAGACTCCTCAGTCCCTCGCCACCAGCTCCAGAACGGGAGCATGTCAGAGCCCCGGAGAACCTGAGGCCCAGGGAGGGGACAGCATTTATTCCCGCAGGAGCTGGGCGGGGCAGGAAGGATACAGGCAGGGGGTCACCTGGGGTGTCTGATTGGTTTTTTTCCCAGCACCGGAAATGTCAGCAGCCCAGGACACCCAGCCCCTTGATCTTGGAGGGGACCACTGAACACAGCTCGCCTCCCCTGAGCCCCACTACCAAAGTAGGTCACGCTGCAAAGCCCGCCATCTTCTCCCCTCTCCTGGACTCATCCCCAAATGGCCAATCCCACATACCAGCCACAGGAAGACCAGGCCCAGGCCCGGCTTTTGTCCGTTATTCCCCCGTTGCCTGGTGCTCAGCAAACCCCTGTGATACAAGGGTTGGGGGTTGGATTGGTGGATGGAGAGCTAGGGGAATGGAGGATGGGCTTTGCCCCGGCTGCTGCAGACTTGTGTCTCTCTCCCCTCTCCGCAGCTCATCGACAGGACCGAGTCTCTAAACCGCTCCATAGAGAAGAGGTCTGTCTGTCTGTCTGCTTTCTGGGCTCAGATCTCAGGTTTCCCCAAGAAGGGGTTGAAGGGAGTCACAGGGTAGAGACCTGGAGACCACAGGAGCTCTGGGAGAGGCTCGAGGGGGTTGAGGGAACCCTTGTGGGGAGACATGGGGCCTGACACATCTTCTACCGTCCAGTAACAGCGTGAAGAAGTCCCAGCCAGACCTGCCCATCTCCAGGATCGACCAGCGGCTGGAGCAATACACCCAGGCCATCGAGGTATGACCTGGCTCCCCACTGCTGCCAGGCCTCTCCTCCATCCCGGCACTGTTCCTTCATCCAACCAAAGCCCTTTATCCGATCAAGGCCACCTTATTCAACCAACACCTTATCCAACCAATACTTCTCCATTCAATCCGTGCCCCTCCACCCAACCAATGTCCCTCCATCTAATTAATGTCCCTCCATGGAATCAATGCCCCTCCATCCAATCAATGCTACTCCATCCACCAATAATATCCCATCCTAATAATGCTCCTGCATCCTGTGTTCCTTTATACAACCAATACTCCTGCCAACCAATACTCTTCCAATTATTCAATGTTCCTCCAATCAGTGGCCTTTATCAGAACAACACTCCAGCATCCAATCCATGCCCCTCCATCTGATCAATGACCTTTCATCCAATCAATGCTCCTATCTCCAACCATACTCCTCTCGTCAATCAATGCCCCTTTATCCAACCAGTACTCTTTAATCCAATCAATGCCCCTCCATCCAATCAAGATTCCTCCATCCATCCAATACTGCTCCATCCAATCAATGCCTCTACATCCAATCAATGCCCCTTCATCCAATCAATGTCCCTCCCAGCCAATCAGTTCTCCTCTATCCATCAATGCCTCTCCATCTGACCAATACCCCTTCATCCAACCAATACTCATCAATCCAATTAATGGCTCTCCATGTAATCAATGCCTCTCCATCCAATCATCGCTCCTCCATTCAACCAATGTCCCTGCATCCAACCAATATTCCTTCATCCACCAACTCCCTTCAATCCAACCAATGCACTTTCATCCAATCAATGCCCTTATTCATTCAGTGCTCCTCCATCCAATCAATTCCCCTCCATCCAAGCAAAATAGTTTCATCCAATCAGTGCCTCTGCTTCTAATTAATGCCCTTCTATCCAAACAATACTTCTTTCTCTAATCAGGACATCTCTATCTAACCAGTATCCTTCCACCAACCAATACTTCTCTGCTAAATCAGTGCCCCTTTCTCCACCCAGTGCGCCTCCATCCGCCCAGTACTCATTTATCCAGCACGCACTCCTCTTTCCTACCAGCATTTCTCCGTCCAATCGCGCTCTTCTGTGCAATGAATGCCCCACCCTCCACACCCTACTCCTTCACCCAGTCAGCACCTTTCCATTCAACCAGCACTTCTGATTTCAGTCAATGCCTTCAACCAACCAATAATCGCTCCTCCATCCAATCAATGTTCCTCTATCCAACGAACGCCCTTCTATCAAACCAATATTCCTGCATCCAATTAATGCCTCTCCATCCAACCAGCAATCCTCCATCCTATCAGTCTTCCTGTATCTAATCAATATTCCTTCACCCAACCAACACCTCCCCATCCATTCAATACTCCTCCCTTCATTCACTCCTCCTCCAAGCAGTCAATACCTTTCCATCCTACCAGTGGCCCTCCCTCCAACCAATACTCCTTCATTCAATCAATGTCGTTCCATGCAATCAATGCCCCTTCATTGAACCAGTATGGCTCTATCCAACCAACACTACGCCATTCAGTCAGTACTCCCCCCCATCTAACAAATACTTCCGCATGTAATCAGTACTCCTCCATCCAATCAAAATTCCTTCATCTATCAACACTTTTCTATACAACCAATACTCCTCCATCTAATCAATGCTCTTCCATCCAACCAATACTCTGCCATCTAGCCACTGTTCCTCCATCTATTCTATGCCCCTGCCTCCAGTCCATGGTCCCCCGGCCTTACCCCTTGAGCAGCTTGGAGGCAGACCCACGTCTGTCCTGTGCGCCGTCATCTCCCTGGCGCTCTTCAGGACAGGGAGGTGTCTCACAATTGCATCGAATAAAGGAAAGCACATTGTTTCAGTGATTCCCACTCTAGGGCTGCACTGGGAAAGCACTTCCAGGGACAATACACAGACAAAGCAAAGGGCTGCCCAGCCTGACCCTCTGATGTGTCCGTGGCGGCCATCCATTTAGGTAATCCTGGTGCTTTGCCTCCTCTGCAGACCTCTGGCCGGACCCCTAGGCTAGCCCGCCAGGCCTCCATCGAGCTGCCCAGCATGGCTGTGGCCAGTACCAAGAGTCTGTGGGAGACCGGTGAGGTACAGGCTCAGTCTGCAGCCAAGACACCGTCCTGCAAGGTAAGGGGCCCTCCAGGAGTAAGGTTGGGTCGCAGAGCCAGCGCCTGGGAGTTTCGCAGCAGGCTAGGTTTCCTTGTTAAGGCAAGCGTGGGACTGTCCAGGAGGCAGTGTGGGTACACAGAACACCGAGGCATTGCGGTTAGGTTGGGTCACCCTTGCTGGCATTGATGGTTGTGCCGGCTGAGTGGAGGTGGATGGCACATTTATTCCTTTCCCTGCATCTTCCACTGAGATAGCACAGAAGAAGGTTACGTAGGCAGGTCCCAGGCCCCCTGGCCAGGTAAGGCAGGGTAGGAGAGAAGGGCTCAGGGTTTCTATTCCCTCAGATCCAGGGGTCTGCCCCTGTGACATGTCCTTCTGCTGCCCCTAGGACATTGTGGCTGGAGACATGAGCAAGAAAAGCCTCTGGGAGCAGAAGGGAGGCTCGAAGACCTCGTCAACAATGAAGGTAGAGCCTGCATGTGGTTGGTGCAGGCAGGGTGGGTGCCGCAGGGCAGGGCAAAGAGGGGCTGTCCTCTGTGCATCTGGGAGGGCTTCCCAGAGGCGGAGGCAGCCTCACCTCCCTTCTGCTGCTCTCACCTTCACTCTTGGTCTCCCTCCCCAACAGAGCACCCCATCTGGGAAGAGGTATAAGTTTGTGGCCACCGGGCATGGGAAGTATGAGAAGGTGCTTGTGGAGGGGGGCCCAGCGCCCTAGGCCTCCCATCTTGGTGAGTCCCTGGCAACCCACAGAGCAGGATGAGGTGCACACACGTGTATCGTGCTGGGAACGTGGTGGCCTGGACGGGGCCTGGACCCCTGTTGTAGGCTGCAAGGGTGGGCCCTGAGTTGGCCAGAATCCAGACCAGCTCTGTCTCCCAGCCCTGTGCAGACGCTGCCTCCCTCACCCAACACCAGATTCAAACTCTCTGTTCGTTTCACCAGAGTCAGCGCGGCTCAACCACTGCTCCACCAGGGAAGCTCAAGGCTCCCTTCCGGGAATCCCCAAAAGCCCCAGCAGGGCTCGTGAGGGAAGTGAGGGGCAGCCTGGCCACCACAGGGCTAGCACTGAAGGAAGTGGGTGGCATGAAGCCCCTGGAGCTCGGGTTCCCGCCCCTCTGTGTGCTGGGGGTCCTTAGAGGGGCAGAAA
Organism: Cacajao melanocephalus; assembly: GCA_963573385.1. Taxonomy (NCBI): domain Eukaryota; kingdom Metazoa; phylum Chordata; class Mammalia; order Primates; family Pitheciidae; genus Cacajao; species Cacajao melanocephalus. Next base: position 11,007 of record CAUYLG010057676.1, read on the forward strand.
CTTAGGTCCTACTCCCTGTGCCAGCCGAGGGCCATTCAGGGATCCAGATGCTCTCCCCCTCCTATGCTGCAGACAGAGCAGGGCCACTCCTGCCATGGTGAGACACACATTTATTAGTGACCTGGGGCCCGGGCTCCGTTTCCAGCACCCATCACACCCAGGGTGGGGCAGCTGGCCTCCTACCATCTTTCCCTGCTAAACCCCCACTCTCAAGCAGTTTCAGCAGAGGCTTTTTCTGGTACCTCTGAGTCCCTCTCCTGTGGCTGGCAACAGCCCCAGAGCCTGGCTGACTGCCGACTGGGGCCCTCCACTGTCCCAACCAGGACCACAGCCCCTTCTCGGCCCCACTTGGCCAAGCTGCTCTCACAGGGCTGGGACTGAGGGCTCCCTCCTCCTCCGGCTATCAAAGCCTGGTCATGGCCGATGCTGAGACCCTCTCTCTCCCACCAGCGGGCCCCTTGAGTTCTGCCCCCTCAGGCTGTCAGTCCAGGGGAGGAAGCAGAGGTGGGCCGTGAGAGGAGAAACACTGGGCCCTCCTCCACCCCTGATGAGCCCCTCCCTGCCTGCCCCGAGCACTTGTATCAGTGCCAAGTCCCACGCTGGCTGGGGGCTCCCCCCTGCACCCCAGTCCCAGGGTCTGGCTCTGCTATCAGGAAGTGCAGGCAACAAAAGTGCTGACTCTGCTCCTGGCGCTGATGGCCCAGCCTGCCTGACCACGCCCACGCCTCAGCGAGCAGAGATCTGCCCCCAAACCTTTGACAGCAAGAGGGAGGAAAAATGTGAGGCCCAGGGGCCCCCGAGGAGCCTGGGCTCACTCAGTAGGTTCAATGCTCTGCCATCTTACCTAAACTTTTCACCCCAAAGCCCCATCCCACATCCCAACGCGGACCCCTTCTCTGTTCCCCTCACACCACTGCAGCCCAGGGGCTCCAGCTCGCCCTCTCTGCCCCGTCTACCTACCACCCTCCTGACATCCAGACTTCCCTCGCACCCATGTGTCCTCCTCAGGCTGCCCTGCACCCCATGCCCCTTGGGTCCTGGCATATCCTCAAGCAGCAACTGTGGGCCCCCAGCTCAAGCCTCAGCCTCCTCTTCTGTCCACCCCATGGTCCTGGGCCCTGGGAGCCGTTCCGGCCACTTCACGGGACCCTCCAGCCGGTTGCGGTGCGGTTGAAGTTCTTCGGTTGGGGGTTCAGCTCCAGGATGGAGCGGGCTGTGGGAGGGGGCCTGGCAGCTTCCTGCAGCTTCCGGGCGTTGAAGCGAGGCCGGTATAGGAAGGGCAGGCGGGTGAGGCCCGCCGGGGTGCGCTCCCCACCGCTGGGCCCTGCCAGGCGCCCTCCGGCCTCCGCCACCGACATGCGGTACAGCACGGCATCCCACATCCTGGTGGCCCGGGAGGTGGGGGCCTGGGAGGCAGGGGCCCGGGGCACCTCCTGCTCCATGGGGGCGGGTGCCTCTGGTGCCAGGCTCTGCTGTGGCCCCGGGCACAGAGGCTCCTCGGCCTCCTCTAGCAGCTGCTTCTTAAGCCACGTCCAGCCACTAAGCCGGGGCTTGGGCGCAACTTTGGGGATGGGGCATGGGTGAGGGCCTGAAGGTGGCGCAGGGGATGAGGCCCTGGCGGGGCTGGACACCCACTCGGCCTCAGGGGTGGGACGAGCCACGGGGGGCTCCTCCAGCTGCTCTCCGCCAGGGCCCACTGGGGCCAGGCTGTGCCGTGAGGGCTCCAGCGCTCGGCAGGTTGGGGCTATGGGCACCACGACCCTGGCACTCGCCTCTCTGGGCACCGAGGCCTGGAAGCCGGGTGGCAGCCGTGGTGGTACAAAGGGCTCCTCAGGCGAGGATCTGGCAGCCTGGGCGGCGGTGGGCAGCGGGCGGATGTGAGCTACTGGGACTGGGCCCTGGGTCCTGGGGGGACATGGAGCTTTGTCTCCGTCCCGGCTGTGGGATCCCCCTTCTGGGTCTGTCCTGGGGTGCTCCTGGGTCCCATCGTGTGGGGATGGCGCCAGCTGGATGTGCATCTGGGTCATGTGGGTGCCCCCAGCCACTGGAGCTGAGACAGGGATGAAGCCACTAGGGGGCCGGGCAGGTTCTGGGGCCGGAGCTACAACCTGGGGCCCCGTGGCCTTGGCGTGAGCAGCTAGAATCAGGCGCTGGGTGAGGCTGAAGGAGAAGGTGGACTTCTGCAGGGGTGACCCCACGTGGTGGATGATGGGGGTGTTCGGAGAGTGGGGTGGGGCAGCCACCGTGCGGGGCGGCTCGGCACGGCTCTGGGCTTCAGGAGGGCTTGGGGCTTCAGTGGGATGCGGGCCCTCTGCAGTGTGCGGGGCTGCGGCCTCCTGGTCATGGTTGGCCTCACTCACGGGGGACAGGGAGGTGCGGAAGGCCCCGGGTGGGGTCAGGGGCGTGCTCCCTGTCATCTTCCTCCGGGCCGCCTTCCTCAGGAGCTTCTGCAGACGAAGGTTGTCCTTCCCTGGCTTAGGCAGCAGGGGCGGTGGGGGTCCAGGGGTCCCCTGGAGGCTCGGGCCACCCACCTCGGGTGCCATCGACGAAGCTGAGATGAGCATGGCTGTGTCCTAGGGTGAAAGGGACAGCAGTCAGGCCAGCCCTCCTCCCTCCCGAGGTGGGAGGCCTGTGTCTCGCATGGTCCGGGGAGGACCTGGGCCCAGAGGTGCGGAGACCTGAGCATTCTGCTTCCTGTGCGTCCAGAACCTGCCAGGGGCATCCTATGCTTGACTGCACCTCGGGGACTTTGGAGTGGCCCCACCATCACCCTAATGTAAAAACAAGGCACCCAGTTCCTCGAAGGACAGGGCTGGACCCTGCCTTGGGGCTTCATCCTGCATGTCACCATGGCACAAAGCAGGCCCCAAGTGTACAGCCCGGGTCAGGCCACAATGCCGCGTGGGCCGGGGTGGGAGACTCGGGGGAGCCCTGAGTGAGAGGCGTGCCCCTGGCCAGCTGCCGGCCAGGCCCAGGGCTGGAAGAGCGGCTGCCCGCAGACACGTGAGGGGCGCCCCGCCGTCTCCGGCCCGACCACAGGCGCGTCCGCTTCGAGCCAGCGGTGAGGGGTGGCGGCCAAGAGGCTCGGGAAAGCTGAGGCTGCATCATCAGAGGTAGATCGGCCGGAAGGTGGGAGCAGTTTTCGCTGAGCTATGCTAAATGGGATATTCCCGCAGACCTCCTGGCTGGGGTGGTCCGGCCAAGCCGCCCACCCTGGTTTCTGGGCGCCACGTGTTTGCAAGGACATTGACAAATGGCATCTGGGCCGAGCCAGAGGCTGTCTGGTTTGGGGAAGGAGGGAGGCCTGGGGGCTGCTGCTAGGGCTGGCTCTGCCAAGGCAGTAACAGAGCTGCTGGAGGGGTGGGGGTGGAAGGAGCCCGCCCAGGACTCGCTCTCAGCTGCTGGCCGCCTCCGGACGACAGGACTGCAGGAAACACGGGAACCCCAATTCTAGCTCCCGGGGTGGGCAGGCTGGCTGGCAGGCAGGCCGCCTTCCCTCCACCAGGAGTCAGGCCTCCAGTCAGAGGCCCTGACCCAGGGCACAAGCTCTCACCCTGGGAAGCAGGCCTCTGAGGCAGGGAGTCTTCCCCCGTGGTAGGAAGGGGATGTGGGCAGACAGAGGCCCCGGAGTGGGGGAAGGCTCTGTGGGGTACAGGAGGCAGGTCTGCAGCCCCTCCCTGGACCCAAGCCTAATGCTCCCTGCACCCCATGCCTATGTTCCAGCTTCCTGGGTCTGCAGGTCCAGCCGGGTGGCACCCTCCATGTACACAGGGGAGATTCCGGCCAGACACTCGCCCCCTGCCCTGGCTAAGAAGTCGCTTCCTGTTACCAGCATGGCCTACTCTCGCCTCTGATGCCCCCTGCTGCCACCTCCTTTTGCTCCTGGACCCTTCAGACTCCCTGCCCTTCCACTCTCTGACCCCCCGCCTGCCCTGCACCCACCCAGCTCTGCTTCTCATTACTTGGGGGAGGAGAAAAACTCCTGACCATTGGCCAAAAAGACTTACCCCTGGAGAGGCTAAGTGCCTTCTAGGAAGGTAAGAGATTGAGTCACAGCCTGTGCAGAGAGGGCAGGTCACCCCCCATATCCAAGGGGAAACTAGATTAAGAGCTGACTGCGGCCATGCAGGATGCTCAAGGCTGAGTCTCCGCCACTCTTAGCTTGCTGCCCCCCAACCCCGCCATTTTGTGTAATAAAGCTCCCTGTGTATTCCCGTGTGCTGGCTGTCTTGTACTCACTAAGGGGGCAGGGCTGGCCAGGATGGAAAGGCTGGGCCATTGGCCAGCCTGTCCCCACAGGGCAGAGCAGATTGTGACCTCTGGGTTCAGGCAGTCTGACCCGGCTCATGGCCTTTGCAGTGTGAGGCTCCAGGACACAAGTTCTGCGGCAGCCCACAGTGGGTGGGGTCCAGGCTTCCTTTTCCAGAATGTCTGTGACATCCTACCCCCACCATGACTAGCCCAATACAAACTTCTGTGCCCTGACTGTGCACCCACGGAAGGCAAGAGCCACCTCTGGGGCCTCCTCTAACACCACCCAGGAGGTGCTCAGTGAAGGCTTGGTAAACAGACAAATGGGTGGATGGGTGGGTGGATGGATGGATGGGTAGGTGGATGGTGGATGGATGGGTAGGTGGGTAGATGAATGGATGGATGAGTGGATGGATAGGTAGATGGATGGATGGGTAGGCGGGTGGATGAATGGATGGATGAGTGGATGGGTAGGTGGGTGAATGGATGGGTACGTGGGTGAGTGGATGAATGACTGGTTGGGTGAGTGAAGGGATGGATGAGTGGATGAATAGGGGATGGATGAGTGAATGGAAGGATGTATGGATGAGTGAATGTGGGTGGGTGGATGGGTGGATGAGTGGGTAAATAGGTGGGTGGATGAGTGAGTGAATAGGTGGGTGAATGGATGGGTGGGTGGAAGGATGGATGGATGAATGGATTAGTGAATGGGTAGGTGGATGGATGAATGAAGGGATGGATTAATGGATGGGTGGATGGATGGATGGATGAAGGGATGGCTGGATGAATAGAGAGAAGGAGGGAGGGCTGGAGGGAGGGAGAGAGGGAGGGATTAGTGAGTGAATGGGTAGGCAGGTAGGTGGATGGATGGATAGATGAATGGTTGGATGAAGGTAAGGAGGGATAAATGAAGGGATGGATAGATGGTTGGATGGATGGATAGGTGGATGAATGGAGGGATGGATGAATGAAGGGATGGATGCATGGATGGGTAGATGAATGGATGAATGAAGGGATGGATGGGTGGATGGACAGGTGGGTGGATGGATGGATAGGTGAATGGGTGAATGGGGGATGGATGTGTGGATAGGTAGATGAATGGGTGGATGATGGGATGGGTGATAGACAGGTGAGTGAGTGAATGGATAGGTGGGTGAATGGAGGGATGGATGAGTGGATGGGTAGGTGAATGGATGGATGAAGGGATGGATGATAGGTGAGTGAGTGAATGGATAGATGGATGGATGGAGGGATGGATGAATGGAGGGATGGATGAGTGGATGGTAGATGGATGGATGAAGAGATGGATGGATGGATAGATATATGTATAGGTGGGTGGAATAATGGATGAATGGATGGATAGATGAAGGATGGATGGATGGGTGGAGGGATGGCTGAATGGAGGGATAGATGAGTGGATGGGTAGATGAATGGATGGATGAAGAGATGGATGGAAGGATGGATGTATAGGTGGGTGGAATAATGGATGAAAGGATGGATAGATGAAGAATGGATAGATGGGTGGAGAGATGGATGAATGGAGGGATAGATGAGTGGATGGTAGATGGGTGGATGGATGGATGGAGAGATGGACAGATGGAGGGATGGATGATGGAAGAGAAGGAGAAAGGAAGGAAAGGAAGTGGTGAAAGTGAGAGTGAATGCGTGGGAATGAATAGATGGGTGGATGAATGGACAACTGTGAAATAGCAGAAAGCCTGGGGACATCCTCCCTCCTCTCCCTCCTCTCCCTCCTCTCCCAGGTCCTGCACTGGGGCCTGACACTCAATCCGGCAGCCCTCAGTGTCTGGAAAGCCCCTGTGAGGAGCAGGCCTCCCACCTCTGATGTCCTGGACTTCACTGCCATTCCCTCGGCTCCTCAGAGCCACTATTTTCTGAAGGCTTCATGGCAAATCCTGCTTGCCTCATGAATACACACAGTCCTCAGACAGAGCCACCACTAATGCAAGGGAGGTGACATGCCCCCCCGCCTTTGTCAGATTCCCCGGCCACTGAGAGAGCATCGAGGCCACCCTGCCCAGCTGGGGAGCCACCTGGTGACCACATTCCCTTCCTTTCCCACCCGATCTGGATGGGACGGTGACCAAGGACAGCTGGCAGAGGCAGCCACCTGATACCCAGTGACCCCCGCTACAGGCTCCTCGGCCAGCCCCACACAGAAGATGTGCACCATATCTGCAGAACGAGTTAATGAATCTGCAAAATCCAAAGCACCAGGCATGTGGGGAGGCAGCTACCTGGGGTTGGAGCAGCTCAGTCCCCAAGTGCTGTGTCAGCTGCTCCTGTCCTGGGCCTGGCAGTGTCTGAGCCCACAGCTGAGCCGAGTGGCCTCAGGCTGGAACCAGCTTGGGCACTCAGGTCAGTTCAGGGCACCAGGAGACGCTCAGGACCCTCTCGGTCTCCACCGCCCCCAACCATGGGCACTGAGTACTGGGACCTAGATGGAGGGGCCCTGGCCCAGTCTCCACCATTAGGGGTCACCCAGGCAGGGAGCTGGAGCCAAAACACTCAGGAGGCCATCCTCCCTCCCGCAGCCTGCGCCCCACTCCCTGGGCTCGGCTCAGCATTCGCCAATTTCAGAGCCTCCCCTCACTCCCCACGACTGCCCTGGGCCCAATGCCCCATGATCCATCCTCAGACTCCTCCTGGGTGGAAATGCGTCCTCACCCCAGCCTGGGTTGGGGCCTCCCTTGTGCCGTGCCCCCACCCAGGTCTACAGTGGCCCCCGGAGGCCCCTGTCCTGCTTCCTCTCCTCTGACCACCCTGGTCAGGCCAGATGGCAGCGGGGTGTGGGTTACCTGGTGCAGGCCCTCGTGGCTGCTGGTGCCTGCTCTGTGCAGTCCCTGCTACGCCTCAGGCCCGCGCCCTGAGTGGGAGGTCACTGATACCCAAAATAAAACCTGCCCTGTCCCTCTGACCTCAGCGGGCTGGGAGGAGAGCGCCTGCCAGAGCCGAAGGAGCTGGGCGGGCAGCACCCTCCCCTGCTGGCCACACAGGGCCAGTGCAGGGCCATGGCATGCCCACCTGCAGGTGTGCCCCTCAGGACCCCTGGCCTGGGAGAGGGCTTGGGTGGGCACTGGCCTCCCAGGCCAAGCTCTAGCAAAGCCCGCAGACTGAGCCACGTGTAACTACAATGGTGGGCTCAGGGTTCTCTTAGAGGAGCCAGCCGAGCCAGCCTGGAAAGGAGATTGGCTCCACCATGGCAGAGGACAGGGTGGGCCCGGCGACCCCCAGGGGCCCACTCAGGTGCTTCTGAGGGAGCAGCTTTGCAGATGTCCCCAGCGGACAGAAAGGTAGTCACAGATGTCCAGGGACCAGGGCTGTATGTGGCCCCCCAGAGTCTTGCCCACGAGGACACGGGTGGGGAGGGGAAGGCATGCAGTGCGGAGGAAGCCACAGGCTCCGAGCAGGAGGACAGGGACGTTCCCAGCAATTCCAGCTCCAAGAGCCTTCCCAGTGGCCGGCACCAAGCGGGGCAGGCAGGGCACAGGCTCTTTCCTTTGAGCTGGCAACCTGGGGCCATCCCGCCTTGTGATGTGACCTCAGGCACACTCTGCCTGTCCCCAGGCTCTGCAGCCTTGCTCTTCCATGGAGGGGTTGACGAGGTGCCACCCAAGGCCTTCTGGAAGCCCCAACCCAGCCCCCGGCACTGTGAGCCCCTGCCAGGTTGTCCTGATGTCCCTGACACCAAGCCTGGGGAGAACAGGGACCTCATCTGCACCTCTTGGGGCTCACCCCTGTCCTGGGCGCCAGCCAAAAAGGAACCAACCTTGCCTGAACCCGACAGTTCCACAGACACCACCACCCATGCCCAGCCTTTGAGGTCTGGGTGCAGTGAGGGGGTGGGTCCGGTGCCAGACTGCTGTCCCCACTTGGTGCCTCAGTTTCCCTAATCCAAGAGGCAGGACCATCCAAGCTGGTGGCCTCACTGGCCAGTGGAGGGGCCAGCGGAGGCTGGGAAGGGTGTCTGCTGGTCAGACGGTGCCACCTGGAGTCCTGAGGAAAGAAAGCTAGTCTCCACACGCCACGCTGCGCCTGCAAGACATGGTGGCACCGACAGTAACGGCCACTGTAAATGCCCAGGGCCCTGGGGCCCCAGAGTGAGATAGGACCTGGAGGGAGGGCCCAGACCCTCACCCAGCGAGCTCCAGGACCAGCCCCCTCCAACAGCACCAGCCCTGGGGGAGGACGGCAGACTCGGGGTGCGGCCAGCCTGGCTGTGTCTCTCGCCCACTTGCTGTGGGGGCCCCAATGGTGCCCACCTGGGGATGCAGAGATGGCTTCTAAGGGAGTCTCGATGGGAGCCTGGCCTCAGTTCCATGGGGGTCTCTCAGACCTTGGGCTGCTTCATCCTCTGGGGGAGGCAGGAAGGGCCTGGGGCAATGGCGGGAGGGAACCCGGGCTGCACAGACCCTTTTCCTGGACGAAACGTTTCCTCCCACAGAACATCTCAGAGAGATGGGGCAGGTAGACTGGAAAACTAGAGGGGCCCAGCTCTGGTGGCCCCCACACCAGTTTGGCCCAGAGAGAGCCCTCGGCTTTGTGCCCCAGGACTCCCCAGCACCCTCCTCCTCCCCTCCTCAGCCCATCAAGAATGTGCCCGCTGCTAGGAGTAAAAATAGAAGCTGACAGCTCCTGGAAGCGGAGGGAGGACCTTGCCTCCTTCTCCAAGCATGTCCTCAGCATCCTGGCCTCCTTCAGCCTCCTCCTCTGACCATTCCTATACTTGGTAAGGGGCCTGCGTGGGCACAGCACCCACCCCCTTGCGACTCCCCACACACCCCAGCCACCCAGCCACTGGCCAATGGGCTTCTGGGAAGATCAAATGTCACTATAACACAAGTCCCGGAGCCGGGCGCCAGTGCCTGCAGCCAGTCCTGTCCACAGGGAGCTCCAGCCCTTCTCACACGAGACCCGCAGGTGGGTATGGGCAGGAGCGGCCACCCAGGGCTGGGGCCGACTGGGCCAACGAGGCCTCCCGTGTGTGGGTGGATGGCCCCTCGTTCCAGGGACACTCTGGAGTCCTGGGGTGCCGAGGTCCCTGGCCCGTGTGGTGCTGAGCATCTGAACTTGAAGCCCCGTGGCTCAGAGCCCCCAAGTAGCTGCTTCAGAGCCCAGAGAGTCTGAGATGCGGACACAGTGGCGTGATGGTCTCAGCACCGGGAAGAGGCAGAGGAAGGCGGGATGTGGAGGCCGGGAGGGAGGAGGAGGCAGAGGAAGGCGGGATGTGGAGGCCAGGAGGGAGGAGGAGGCAGAGGAAGGCGGGATGTGGAGGCCAGAAGGGAGGAAGTCAGGGCTCAGGGAAGCCCAGTGTGAGGAAGTGGCCTGAAGGCAAGAGGCAGAGAGGTGCAGGGTGTGAGCATCAGGGCAGAGGCAGAGCAGGGGTGCTGCCAGGGCTCAGGCTGAAGGCTTGCAGCTGCCACGTGGACATTCACCCAGGCCCATCCTGGCCTTCCGTGCTGCTCGCAAAGCCTGGGCCTCCAACACCACCATTTTGTAGAGATGAAAACGAGAGCAGGAGGGCAGGGGCTCATGGAAGGCCACCCCAGGAGTGCGTCAGACTGGGGGCATCTAAAGCCCACGCCGCCTTGGGGGCCAGCGTCTGGAGATGCAGGACAGAGTGGACAGGGGCTGCGCTGGGGCAGGATGGAGCAGGAGTGAGGGGCTGCGCCCCATCTTGTCCTTGACTGGAGGCTGGAGGAGCAGGTGCTTGAAAGAGGCCCTGCCCACCCTCCCTGCCCTGGACATGGTCCCCCTGACTTGTACCGTCTGATCAGGGGTTGGCCGCCCCTCCTGAAGGCCATGGAAGAATATGGGGCAAAGCAAAGATTGGCTGGGTGGACACCAGGTCTGGGGGGATGGTTGGGGCCACAGCAACGGAGGGGCAGCCTGCCTCCCCACCCTGCCCTGGCCCCGTCACCTCCGAAGGAGGGAAGAGTGACGCATGCACCCCAGGAATCTGACTCGCACAGGCTATTTTCATGCAGCCCCTCTGAGACAGGCACTAACTGGACACCTGCTTTGCTCCTCAGCTGCTGAAATGCCACCCCCTGCCCCCAGCACACCCCTGACAGCAGCCCCTCCCCGCCACAAGGGCAATAACACAGGCCACACAGAGGGGAATAGAGCTCAGCAGAAAAAGCAGGTGCCTCAGTTTCCCCAATTGGAGAGGGACTTTTGCCACCTCACTTTGGGGGGGGCCTTGAGGTCACTCTGCCTGGGGGTGTCAGAGCACCCATGTGACTCTGGCCCGGGGGGACAGGAAGGAAATATGAGGAGCTGGGGAGGGCCTGGGTGCCCGAGGGCGAGGGGGCCACTGTGGGCCAAGGAGGGCTGGGCTCTCACACCCGACTCACCCACGTCTTGGGTTTCTGGCCAGAGATGTCTTGCCTATTTCTGGACACCTCAGCTGCCACTGGCTCCTTATAAATAACCCACCCCAGGCAAGGGCTGAGCTGCCCCCATCTTGCGGTGGCCGACAGGTGTCAGCCTGGCCAGGGTCAGGGGTGGGTACAGCAAGGCAGGGCCAGTCTTCGCTCCCTCCCTTTGCTGACCCTCCTCCCTACAGAAGGTGGCCCTGGAGGAGGCTGTGGGACTTGGGGCCTGAGCCAGCTGGGAGGACAGCACCAGGGGTGAAGTGAAGCCTGAGGGGCCAGTGGGTAGCTTGGGGCGGGGTCACACTGGGGGCCTGGGCAACTCTGGCTGGTGGGACTGAGCCCGGCCCAGCCGGGGCAGTTACAAGAGGCTGAACCTGAGGGGCAGCAGAGTCTCAGGAAGAGATTCTGGGATAGGAAAACACCGCCCCCGTTGCCTGGAAGATAGCTATCTGCTGGTTAATTTCGCATGGAGCTTAAGTTGCTTTGGGAAAATTAACATTCTTGACCGAGGGTTTGGAAAACGGTTCCCACCTCAGCGATGCAACGTGGATGCATTTTTAGCTGATGAACGTGTGTCTTTCTTATACAGCACTCCCCGCGGGGGCCGTAACGATTGTCTTCCAGTGATCTGTGCCGTGTTGTCACGGACTTTGTTTCTAAAACCCCGGCCAACACGATGCAGCTGCTCGGCGTCTCCCCAGGCCCGGCCGCCCGGTGTGCGTGGTGGCCAGCTCACACAGAGACGGTCCCCGACTCGCTGGCCTGGTGCCACCGCCGCGCATGGACACGGCGGCCAGTCCTGGGCACGGAGCTTCCCCTGGGCAGGGGCAGATCCAGAGCATGCCCAGGGCCGGGGAAAGGGACCACAGGGAGGGAAATGGTGGGGGTCTGCTCAGTGAGCTGCTGCAGTCTAAGTGTGCCTGGCACGAAGCCCCACTCAGGGGATGCACGGGAAACAGCCCAGACCCAATCCAACGCGCTCCGGCACTCAGTGCAATGTCTTCAGGAGACAGAACAGCTTCCCTGCTCTGTGATCAGGAGGGGTCCTCGGAGGGGTGTGGGGGGCACACCAGGGCCTCTGGGCACCCCAGAGGAAAACAGGCACAGAAGGGAGCTTTGGGCTCAAACAGGGAAGAGGGGTTCTCACAGGGAATGGTAAGGTGAGCAGACTCCCCATCACGGGGAGCCAGCCTTGGTCACCCAGGGGCTCCTGATGAAACCCACCTACACCCGCTGGGCAGAGAACATGCAGAGACAGGTTTCAGCCACATCAGCAAGATCTTCCTGTGTCCAGAGTGGGCTGAACAGCACACGCCCTGCATTCTGGATGACCCCCACTCAGGGGATGCTGCAGAGAGGATGTCTGCCCCGGGTGGGGTGGACGCCACGGCCTTCCAACATCCCGTCCAGCTCCAAGATTCCAAGCTCCAGGCTGGAGCCAGGGCTGGAAGAGGGGACAGAGTCAGGGGCGCCAAGGGCTGGGAGGGGCTGGGAGCCCTGGGGGAAGGGGGGCCCAAGGACGTAGACTCGCCCAAGGCCAGAGCTGGCCCCCAAACCCTGCCGGCAGCCCCCCCACAGCGCTGCTCTGAGAGCCCATCCCCTGCCCTCCGCCCAGGCAGCTCCTAACTCTCCTTCCATCCTCTTTCTCTCTCAATCTCTCTGCAGAAACCACCCACCTTCACCATGTCTGATGAGGAAGTGTGAGTACCCAGCTGGTGGCCGCCCCCAACCCAGCTCGGGACCCCGGCCCCTTGGCTTGGCGGGACTGGAGAACACGCTAACGTTTGCACAAGCCCAGCCTCACCACCTCTCTCTCTCTCTCTCTCTTCCCCTGCCCCACAGTGAGCAGGTGGAGGGTAAGTGTAACAGCCATTCTCGTTCTACTTTCTGCTCTAGACGAAGGGTCACACGTGGGCGGGGACTGGGCTGTGTATACCATGGGTCCCCTTGGCAGCCCCAGATCGGCTGCATCCCATGGGTGGCTTCTGAGCAACCCCTGGAAAATAGCTGTCCGAATGGGGGCCTCGTCTCTTCCCCGACGCGTAGCCACACGGTTCTGAGGGGCCTTCAGGGATGTGTCGGGCTCTGGGTCCTATCTCTCTGCCTCTCTCACACCCAGTGTGGGACATGGGCATCCAGGACCCCCGAGCCCCCCGAAAGCGACCACCATCACCAGAGCCTCTGCCTTCCCCAGCGCCTCTCCTGGGCCCGAGGACCCCTGACTGCCCACCACTGGCCAGGGGGAGTCGCTGGTCTGTCTAGAGCCGGGACACACTGGCTCCTCATCCTCCCACTCCATTCACGGGTGGTCCTGTCTAACGTGGTCCCCTCTTTTGTTCTGTCCCAATGCAGAGCAGTACGAAGAAGAAGGTAACTCCGGCAACTGCCGGAAGCCCCCCAGCCCCTCCTTAACCCCCTCTCCTGTGTGACACTCACAGAAACCCCCCCTCCCCGGGCTGCTCCAGGCCGCCTCTAGCTTATCAATCCACCTTCCGTCTTCCTCATCGTTAGTCATTAACGATCACCATTCATCATTAATGAATGATGAATGAGGTCATCACTTAATTAATGATGAATGACAGTCATGAGATCATCACTAACCCCAGCTCTTTAGTGGATTAATATACACTCATGATCCTTCATTAATTCTTCATCCTCCGTGTGCCATGGTGTGTGGGGTTCCAGGGGCTGGTCATGAAGGCCTCACTCTCATTAACACCAGTGCCTTGCTTTGCCCAGCGCTGCATCTCTCAGCATCTCAGAGTCTCTCCATCTCTCTCCAGTTCCTTTTTGTGTTTCTCCTGGAACCTTCGTCTCTCTGTGTGCCTGTGTATCTCTCAGCTTCTCCTCTCTGTCTCTGTATCTCTCAGCCTCTTGGTGTCTGTCTCTCCCTGCCTCTGTCTCTCAGTTTCTGTCCCTCTTGGCCTCTCTGTCCCCATTTCTCCACCTCTGTCTCCATCTCTCCATACACCCCCCCCGCAACCCTGTGCTGTAACCCTGGGTGGAGCCTGGAGCCCCCTCCCTGCGCTGGCCAGGTGTGGTCTGTGGGCGTCTCCATCGTGCCCAGGCAGGCGTGGGCGGGTGTGGGCGCACCTGGGAACCGTGCGGGGTGGCGGTTCTCAGGCCGACGGCGCTGCCCCGGAATCCCTGGCACCCACTCAACCGGGGAGCGCGTTCACGTAACTCTAACAGGCTGGGCTGTCCTGTGAGGAGTCTTGAGTGCTATGTTTTGAAAATATTTTGAAAACACTTGGCTACCCTAACAACATGAGCAAAACATTTCTTTTTCTGCCGAAAAGGTGGAAAGCCTCATTTCCTCGTGGGGCATGTGGCCCTGGAGAGCCTTCTTTTCTCTTGGGGCAGCCACGCGGCAGGCCAGGAGGCCACAGAAGGGTCTTCTTGCAGCACATCCCCAAAGACCCCTCTGCCAGCCTCCTTTCCGGGGGCGCTCAGAGCCAGGCCTCACGCAGGCCTGTGGGTCTTGTCCACATCCCCACTTGTGTCACCTGCAGAGCAGGACTTAGCAAGGGCCTCTGTGCACAGATGCCTCCGGGCATGGGAATACCAGGACCCCAGGAGGGAGGCGACACCTCAGAAGCCCCGGGGCTGGGCCCAGCCTAGCTGACGGTGACTAGCTCAGTTGGCGGGAGTCCCCAATTGCCAGGGCTGGCCAGAGGTGAAGGACTAACCCCGATCTTTCACCCCAGCCAAGCAAGCTCCAGGCCCTCTTCTCCAGGCCGGTGACCTCCTGTCCTTGCAGCCCGAATACACTCCCCTAATGATTGTCTCTCTTCCCTCTCTCCCCCAACCCCACCTTCTCCTGCTCCTGGCTTCTCCGGCTCTCAGAGGAAGCCCAGGAGGAAGGTAAGTGGGGTTCAAGGCCCCGGCCCCCATGCCCACCCCCCAGCCTTCCTGTCCCACCTCACATTGACTTCCACCCTGCCTCTAAGGACTGCCGCGTGTCCCTGTCTAACCCTCTCCTCTCTCCCCCTGCCACCTGCAACCCCCGGCTCTCCTCAGCTGCAGAAGTCCATGAGGAAGGTATGAGGACACAGGACTTCTGGTCCCCATGTGGGGCCCGGGGCCTGGCTGGATCCCACATGGTGGTGGGGGAGGGATGGGGAAGCCACGAGGTGCCAGCCAGCCAAGGGGCCCCCACATGTGGCCCTAACATAACCCACTAACCACAGCTAGTGCTTGACCAGAGAGGGCACTGGGCCTCGAGGGTGGGCCCCTCCCCCCAGGCAGCAGGGCCAGGGACTCCTCAGGCAGGTGTGTGCTGGGCTGCTGGTCAACAGGGCATCCCCAAGCATGGGGCAGAGGGAACACTGCAGAGCCAGAAATAGGCCCACCCTAGCCCTCCACCCCACAGCGGTCAGCCCAGAGCCTGTGGTGGTGTCAACCCCTGGGCCTGGCCAGGACCCCCGGCCACATCTTAGAACAGCACAGGATGAGGGGAGAGAAGGCGGCTGGGGGGCAGAGTCCTGTAGCCTGGCACGGTCAGCTCCTTCTGGCTCGTGCCTCACCAGTCCCCCAGACCCCCTCACAGCCCTCTGTTGTGGGACCCTTGGGGTTCACGCAGGCTAGGGGCAGATGGGAGGGCTGGGGTCCCATGCCCAGATCAGCAGGCAGAGCCATCAGTGTCGCCTGGGGCTGCTAGCACCCTCGGAGGGTGGGAACACTCTGATCAGGCAAAGAACGAGTGGGCCCCCAGCTGTTGGGATGCCAGGAAGTGGTGGTCCTGGGGACACCTCCCATGGCCCATCTGCAGCTCTGCCTCCCAGGGCTACCAGCCATGCCCCTGTGGGCCCCTGGTGCCACTCAGCCAGGTTACAACCTTGCACATGGGTCTTGGTGCCCCAGCCAGAGGCATGGACACCCTTCCGGGGAATCCCCAGGACAGAGAGGGGATGATGGTGAGCAAAGGAAGGCCCAGCCCCAGTGCCAAGCCTGCTCCACCAAGGGCGAGAGCCACAGCTCCTGGCCACCCTCCAAGCCTCAGTTTCCCCACCTGTGAGGCAGAGTATGTCGGGGATGCAGAGAGCAGGGTTTGGGGACGTGGGACTGGGGCGGCGGCTACTCCTGGGCTAACTCTGACCCTGTCTTGCTCACTCCCTGCACGCGCCCCACCCTCGGCGTCGAGTGGCGACGGGGCTGCTTTTCCATTAACCTCGGACCCTCCTCCTTTGACCTCTGACCCGTGGTTTTGCCTCTTGTTCCGTGGCCTCCTTGGCCCATGAAGTTCATGAGCCAGGTACGTGCATGACTTCAACGCCACATGGACACGTGTGGCCATGTGGGGGGCGCAGGACCCAAGAAGGAACAAGAGGGGCCGCGTAACCAGCACAACCCGGCCTGCTCCCCCTGCTCTCCACACTGCTCCCCTTGCTCACCGCACTGCCCCTCTCACACTGGTTCTCTCTCCCTCCCATCCTCTCTGCCGGCCATGATGCTGCTTCTGCAGAGGAAGTTCAAGAAGGTATGCGGGCGCTCCCCAGACTCCAGGCCAGAGCCCCCGTCCTCCCTTCTGTCCCCTCCCACTTTCTCCCTCTTGCCCACCCCTTGTGACTTTTGCCACCAGCAGCTTAGCCCGCTCTGGCCTCTGGGCTGGGGACAGAGTGAGGACCCTGGCTGAGGAAGTCCTGGCTAATGGGGTGAGGGCTTCCTCTGGGTCTCCCAGGCAGAGAGGATTTCATAGCTTGGGGACAACGAGGGTCTTCCTGGGCCGCCAACAGGAAGGTGGGAGGTGGGGGTGGCCAGCCTTGAGGCCCAGGCAAAGCAGGCCTTGGGAGGGTAGTGCTGGGGTCCACTGGGACCCTCTGGATCCACCCGGGTGGGGTGGGAAGAGCCCAGGAGGACAGGTCTCCACCCTGCTCCAGTTAGCAAGCCAGAAGCAGGAAGGCAGGGAGGGGTGAGGTGGAAGGGAGGGTGGAGGGGCAAGTGGAGCGAAGCAGAAAGGCAGGCTGAGGCCCAAGGTGGGGACGTGGGGACCCGGAACAGCCGGGGGCCATGCGTGCAAAGGCGCAGCCAGGTCCCGGCATCCCACCCATCGCCTGGGCCCGAGCCAGACACACCCGGTGTGAGAGGCCCCCTGGGTGGGCCTGCCCTCCCTGGCGGTGGGGCCGGCCATACCCCTGGGTGGAGGTCAGAAAGCTGCAGATTCAAAGCAGGGGCCCCAGCTGGGAAGTGCTTCTCAGCACCGCCCCCCACCGTTCTCAGCGGCTGTGGGGCTGAGGGGCTCCTCCCTGCTGGGCCTGAGTTCTGGCAGGACTCCAGCCTCAGAGAGGCCCCTGGACTAGAAGGGACATGCTAGGAGGGGGAAGGGGCTCGAGCCTCGCAGGAGAAGGTGTCCAGGAGATGTGGGGGTGACAGGGGCGCCAGGTCGCTCTGGAACCAGCACTGAGGCAAGCGGACAGACAGACAGACAGCGGGGGTGGGGGGGGGCGGCAGGGACATAGGAGTTGGGGTCTCAGGGACAGCTTTGCCACTTGGCTGTGTAGTCGCTCCCCCCAGCGCTCAGCTTCCCACCTGACCTCGTCCTCCTCCCTGGCCGGCCTTCCCGCCCCGAGGGGCTCCTCAGGCAGGCGCTGCATCCAGCAAAACCCCCAAGTCAGGGATGCAGGGCCAGCAGCCCATCCATCATCCTCATCACGCCATTCCTTCCGAGCCCTCAGCCAGGCTTCTGCGAGCAGGGCGCCCCACCACTCCCTCCCGTGCACACCCCTCCAAGGTGTCCGGAACGGGTGACTCAGGCCCACCTGCAAAACCAGGGGCGCCAGCGGGTCCTCCGTGCTGTGCAGGGGGCTCCCAGGCCTCTGAGGGATCTGCCAGCCAGGAGGACTCGAGGCCCTCCCACCCCGGGCCAGGCGCGGGCACCCCCACCCCCACCGCTGGGCCCAGGCCTGCTGGCCTCAGCCAAGTGCAGAGGATGGCGCCAGGTCAGACTCAGAGTGCTGAGGGCATCGCATGTCGACAGCTTTGCTGCCACCTAAGGCCCAGAGCATACACTGAAGGGACAGGGTGGGTGGGTGCCACTAGGCCAGCGGCAGACCCCCTCCCGGGCCCCAGCTGGGCGAGGCCAGCCAGGGATAGGGAGCATGGGGGTCCCAGAGGGGCCCATCCCAGTCTCAGGAGAGCGGCCACGTGGCAGTCAGAGGGCTGGCTTCGGGGAGGTCGGGGTGAGCACGCCTGGGCCCCTGGCCTGTGGATGAGGAGCTGTGGTGGACATTCTGGACTCAGGGAGGGGCTCCTAGGGCTGAGACCAGCCAGGAGTTAGACATCAAGCTGCCAGCAGAGGCTTCTGAAGCCTGAGGGCCCATAGTCACTCCGTGTCCTGCTGAGTTCCACCCAGTAACACGGACTTCAAAGGCAGGGCTCAGGCACTAGGAAGCTCCAAGCCAAGGGCTGCACCCACGCAGCTGCAGTGCCCTCTTATTAGGGAGGCTCTCAGATTCCAAGGTTGGCCCCGCCAGACCCAAGAGGACAGGCTGGGGGGACAGAGGAGACCCAGTGCCCTTAGCTTCCAGCCTTGCACCCAGAGGTACCCGTGTCCCTCCTGCTCTCCACCAGGTCTTCAGGGCAGGGCTCCACTGGGCACCCAGCCCCTTCCATCTTTCCCCAGGCAGAGATTCACCGGCCCCACAGGCACACCCTGGGGAAGAGTGGGTCCGATCGAGAAGGGTGGGCCCCCCTTGCCTGCCACAGGCCCCGTGCCTGCAGCCCCCCGGCAGCCCCTTGCAGCCCCCCGCAGCCCCCCACAGCCCCCCACAGCCTCCCCCGCAGCCCCCCACAGCCACCCCCACTGCCGCCCCCGCAGCCCCCCCGCAGCTCCCCCAGCCCCCTGCAGCCCCCTGCAGCCCCCCGCAGCCCCCCGCAGCCTCCCGCAGCCCCCCCGCCCCGCAGCTGCCCTGGCTTTTCCCTTGCATGTGTGCTTGTGCCTTTTGCCACCTCGAAGACATCTCAGAGGAGGATGAGGAAGGTAAAGGCCCGCCCCGCCGCCGGGGGTGCAGGACCCTGGCTCTGGCAGACGTGAGGAAGAGGACAGGCGGGGCTCTCTCGCTGCCCTGCCTCCCTCCCCCTCTGTCCTTCCTCTTTCTCTTCCCCTGGCATGGGGGTCTCTGATGGCCAGGTCTTGCTGCTTTGCAGGGTGCCGCCGGGGTCGGGCTGCCAGGGCCTCAAGGGTGCCGCTACTCCCAGCTTCTGCCACACAGCGGAGGGGGAGTAAGCGGGACCAGTGGGCAGCGCCAGAGCCCAGGCAGGGCGCGCCCCACACCTCTTCCTCCCGAGCCCTTCCTTCCCAATCTTCTTCCTAAGCCCCTGTCCTCTGTCCTGCCTCTCCTCCCTTCTCAGCCTTTAAGGATGCTGCCGGTCTTGCTCCTATTTCTTCCCTTCCTCTTCCTCACCCTTCCTCCCTGACCTCTTCCCCTCTGACCCCACAATGGGCTTTTGCAGGGCCTAGAGCAGAAACAGGGCCCTCTTGTTTCTGGGGGTCGGTGGGACGCCAGCTGGAAAGGAGGATGGCCCTCAGTGAGGGGGAACCCAGGGCCCCAGGCTGCCCGTTCTCACCCCACTGTCTCTCTCCTTCCCCCACACTGGTGCTGCACTGAACAGAGGAGAAGCCAAGACCCAAGTGAGTGTGGGGTCCTGGCGGGCCTGGCCAAGTGTGTTCTGGGGTGGGGCTGAGCGCAGGACACGGCCAGATGCCTGGAGCCTGCACTCAGAGGGATGGATGCTCAAGGCACAGGGTGGGAGAGACCAGGGTCACCTGGGAGATGGACTTGGGAGGCCCAGCAGGGTCATCCGGCGCAGAGAAGGAGGGCTTCCTGCAGGAGGAGGCTACTGACAAGGAAGGAAGGAGGAGAGGGGGGTGGGAGAGAGTTTAGGAAGGAAGGCGGGGTGCTGGGGTGCAGGGAATCGGGCTACCGCCACACCCTACAGCCTTTGGGGGACCGTACCATCCCCAGCCATAGTACCTAGCTGAGAAAATCGACAGGAAAGTGAGTCGGGAAGTGGAAGAACGAGGGCATCTCACCCGAGAAACCCACTTCAGAAGGACACCTCGACTGTGTCCACAACAGCCCGCTATACAGGGCCCCTGCTCCCCTCTGGGGCAGAATTCAGAGGACCTCGTCCTCATCATACCCGCGTGTGAGAACTTCGTGGACTAGTTTTTTTAATGCAGCTCTTCTGACTCTTCTGCTTTTGATCAGCACTCACAAGCCGCAGCACTCGCTGCGCGATTCACCCTTTTATCTCAACTGCCCTTGCAGTTGCTCTGCACGAGGTGGAGTCTCACAGCATCTCAGCACGTACTCACTGAGAGTACCTCGGCAAGCGCTCACCGCCAGCTCCTGCTTGGGGAGCCCTGCAGACTCTCAGGAGAAGAGTGAGACAGACCATCTAAGGGCAGAGCCGGCACATTTCCATCCTTTGCACTTTATTTTTCAGCGATTTTAAGTACAGTAATGCAGGATCACGAGATACTTTCTCATTTTAGAAAAATTGTTTGTGTTTTCATTATGAAAATAAAACACCTCATTAAAGAAAATTTGGAAAATACATAAAAGTCGAATGAAGAAAAAAACGTCATCTATAATTCTCCTACCCAGCCAGCCAGACTGTGGAAATGAGCAGAGAGAAATAAAAAGCCTTATTTCTTCCTTTTTTCCATGCATAGGGCTTGGAAAAAAAGATTTAAACTCTGTGCTGTTTTTCAAACATCATACTGTCTATACAGCCTTGAATTCTGCTTTTTTAAAATTTAGCACTATTCATAAGTATTTTTCCATGTTTTTACATAGTCTTCTTAAATATTTTGAATGGCCACATAATATTCCATCAATTGGAGAAACCATAATTTTCCTAACCATTCCCCTCTTGCAGGCTTTCCCCAATATTTTACTATCATAAATAACACTGCTTGGAAAGCGTTTTCTGTCTTTAGGGTTATTTCCGTAGGCTACATTCCCAGAACTGGAATTACTGGGTCAAAGAGTATGAATGTTCTTAAGGCTCTGGCATCCAGTGCCAAATTGCTTTCCACCACGGCCTGGAGCACTGTCTCCTACGTGGGCTGTGAGCGGGTCCATACCCCACACCCTCCTCACCCGAGGACAGAAACGTGCTTTTACGTCCCAGCCTCTGATGGATGGGAAACGGCATCTCATAGCTGTCTGGCTCTACGCCCCCAGAGTCACTCGGGGCCAGCATTTCCCTGTGTTTGTGGATGGGTCGTTTTTCTTCTCTGAGAATTAGTAGCTCTGCCCGTTGCTCATTCGCCTCATGGTGGAGGCGTCTCTGTGTTTTCTTAATCATCAGTTTGCATAAGGATATAAGTCTTCTCTGTATTTGCTGAAAATATTTTTTTAGTCTGGTTTTTTATTTTTGGTGGGTTTTTTTTTTTCTTGCCTTTCCATCTTGCTTTTTTACTCACATACATAAGTTTTTCATTTGCGTGGAGTCATCTGGCCTTCTTTCCCTTAGAGGCACCTTCTGGTGCTTCTGAGCTTAGGAAACCCTTTCCCGCTCCAGTTTTTGATTGATATTTAGTTCTACTTTCTTCTACGGTTTGTTGGAAAAAATCGTTGTTGTTGTTTTAACTCTTTGCTGCATCTGGAATGTATTGCGCAGAGGAGCAGACCCCACACCCAGCTGGAGAGGGGGCCTCGCTTCCCCTCCAGATTGCATTCTTCCCTGCCCCCTCTCCTCCCTTTGGGCCCCCAGAGAGAAAGATGAAAGAGGGGCGAGCTGGGGAAAGGCGCAGGCTCACAGCAGCTGTTCCTGCCACGGAGGCCACCGCCGCCCATGGTGGCCATAGCTTCTCACCTGACCTGGCTGCGTGTGTATCTGAGAAGGAAACGGGGGTGCCCTCCCTGGTAGCTGGGGTGCAGTGACACTTACAATGGCCAGAAGCCAAAAGGGAGCTGGTGGCGCCAGAAGCTGGAGCCTTCATGAGGGGCTCAAGCCACTCTCGGGATAGTGGGCTACAAACCTCATAAGAATAAAGCTGGGGCAAACGTGCCACTAGGCAGGGCATCCTTGCCTAGGGGCCAGGGCAGGAAGACACCAGGGCCAGCAGGGGCCAGATGAGGGAAAGCACCTGGCCGATCCTCTGGGGTGGGTCCCCGGGGTCTCTGCTTATGGGTCTCTCTGTCTCTCTTCAGACTCACTGCTCCTAAGATCCCAGAAGGGGAGAAGGTGGACTTCGATGTAAGTTTACAGGATTCTGGTCAACACGGCCACCATTTCCCCAAACCCCAGCTTTTGGGCTCTAGGCTAGGCCTCCGAAGGTCACTTTTTCCCAGGCAGCCAGAGCTGGGGCCTCCTGGGTTTGGGCAATTCTACCATAACTTAGTCCTGGACCACAGGAAACCCCTCTAAAAATAAACATTTCTCTTCCCTTCTCCTCCATGTATCCTTTTATCCATCCATCCATCCGCCCACCCACGTAAGCACCTACTCATTCACCTACCCATCCATACGCTCACCCAACCATTTATCCATCCATTCATCCACCCACCCATCAGCCCACCCATCCAGCCATTTCTCCATCCATTATCTAGTCCCCCATGCAATCACCCACCCACCCACTCATCCACCCATCCATCCACCCAACCAGACATGTATCCACTCACTCATTCATCCATCCATCTGCCCACCCAACCACCCATCCACTCACCCATCCATCTATCCATACCACTCATCCATCCACTCGTCCATCCACTATCATCCACTCACTCACGCAACCATCCAACCACCCATCCATTCATTCGCCCATCTATCCACACACCCACCCACTCACCCACCCATCCACTCATCCTCTAACCGTTAATCCACCCATCTATCCATCCACCCATACGTCCACCCATTCCTCCAATCATCCATCCATCCACCCACTCATCTGCCTGCACCCTCTAGCAGTCAACCACCCATCCATCGGTTCATCTGTTCACACACCCATCTGTTTATCCAACAACTTTATCTCAGTTAGCAGTCTTGTCTCTGCCAGGCCCATGCTGGGCATCTCTGAGGATGATGACAGAGCCAAGTCAGAACCAGTCCATCCCAAGGATGCTGAGGACCTTCTAGCTGGGCACCATCCCTGCTCTGTGGCTCAGGAATCAGGCCACCCTTGGCCCCTATGAGGATAGCAGCGTGGCAATGTGGAGAAGGCAAAACCTTCTGCCCCTGCCATGTTCATGGCCAAGGGAATCAGGGCTTCTCTGCTGGAGAAAGAGACAGGGCCTCGTGCTGCAAGGCAGACCAGGCAGGGCAGAGGTTGGAGGGAGGGCAGGGCTGACGCCCACTGTCCCTGCCCACAGGACATCCAGAAGAAGCGTCAGAACAAAGACCTCATGGAGCTCCAGGCCCTCATCGACAGCCATTTTGAAGCCCGGAAGAAGGAGGAAGAGGAGCTGATCGCTCTCAAGGAGAGAATCGTGAGTGGGGTGGTTCAGGCTGCAGCAGGGGCTGGTGGGCACCCTCGGAGGAGCTGGGGGCAGGACTGAGCAGACCCCCTTCTCTGGCTGCAGGAGAAGCGCCGTGCGGAGAGAGCAGAGCAGCAGAGGATTCGTGCAGAGAAGGAGAGGGAGCGCCAGAACAGACTGGCGGTAAGGACGGCACCATCCCCACCCCTGCCTCCGCCAATGAGCCCCAGGTCCAGAGAAATTCAGGAGGCCGAGGCCTTCTTCCTCCTGGGGTTCCCACTGTCGCTGGCCGATGATCAGAGCCACTGGCTGAGGCCCCCACGCCCTGCAGGACCCCTTGCAAGAGACCACATCCTGGCCAAGACCAGGAGCTTCCTTCCAGACAGTTCTAAGCCCAGGGTGTGTCCCTAAAGGCTGCCCAGAAGGCACAGACCTCCTTCCATCCCTGAGCGTCTCGGGGACGGGTCTCCACAGGAAGAAAAGGCCAGAAGGGAGGAGGAGGACGCCAAGAGGAAGGCAGAGGACGACCTGAAGAAGAAGAAGGCCCTGTCTTCCATGGGAGCCAACTACAGCAGCTACCTGGCCAAGGTGCGTGCCTGCCACTGCCGGGAGCACGCTGGCCGCCTTCCGTGTGGGCTGCGCCCTGCGCCCTCCTGAGTCCAGGCCCCCTCCTCGGGCCTGTTCCCTGCAGGCTGACCAGAAGAGAGGCAAGAAGCAGACGGCGCGCGAAATGAAGAAGAAGATTCTCGCCGAGAGACGCAAGCCGCTCAACATCGACCACCTCAGTGAAGACAAGCTGAGGTAAGGGGTGGGGGTCTCGGGGCTTAGCCCCAGGGGGTGGCCTTGCAGGAGCTGCCGACCGCTCCAGAGGCTGCCAAGCCTGGGCTCCTCGGTGGCCGGAGGAGGACTCCAGGGGCCCGGCGCTGCCTTCAGGCTTATTCAACGAAGCCTTGCCACTTCCTCTGCCCCAGGGACAAGGCCAAGGAGCTCTGGGATACCCTGCACCAGCTGGAGACAGACAAGTTTGAGTTTGGGGAGAAGCTGAAACGCCAGAAATATGACGTGAGTCCCAGCTCCCCCGGGCCTGGGGCCACAGCGGCTTTCCCCTGCCAGCCACCTTCCTGCATCCCTACCAAACTCTGGACCTACCCACCCCAGGGGCCTGGGCCCTACGAGCCCCGCACAGGCTGCTGCCACTGACCCCTGGCTGGGGCTGCCCTTGCTGGGGACTGTGGCCAGAGCCCATCCTCGTGGCTGGCCACGCAGCAGCCTGAGCGAGGAACCTGGCCCTTGGGTAGCCTTGGTCACCCTGGCCATGAGGATTGTCATGGGGGAGTAGCCATGGCCAAGTGGACTCAGGGTCCACTCTCTGAACCCCCGTAAGCTTACAGAAAGTCCGCATCATCATTGAGCTCAGCTCCCAGGCGCTGAGCCCCCCTGGTGTGGGGCGTCCTTTCCGAATAGCTCCTCAGCAAACCCTTCCACCAGAGCCCAAGACACCTGCTTCCTCGGGGCAGGCAGAGGGGGCGACACGCTGCACCCTGTGGCTGGGACGTGGGGCCTGGGTCTGTGCGCCTCTGGACGGAGCAGGGCAACCTTCCACACAGGCACCATCGCTTCAGGCTAAGCTGGGGCTCAGGAAGGCAGCCTGCCTAGGCGGCCTCGGGGGCTGGGGTACAACATGGGAGCCAGGGAGGAAGCTGAGCTTCTTTCCACCCTCCCAAACACGCACGTGGGCTCCAGGGGCGAGGGGCGCAGCCATGAGTGATCCGTGTGCTCGGGGCAAATGCAGACAATCCAGCATCACCATCAAGACCACGACCGTTCAGCACCGCGAGGGGCCCCGGGGAGGGCAGCTGTGCTTACAAGGCCTTGCTCGCCCAGGTGCAGCGGTGCTGGGCAACCAGTCCATGCCAGCCAGGCAAATCCAAGCTCGTTCTCAGGGGCTCTGGGCAGGGTACCTGTCTTCCTGAGCTTCCGAAAGCTCCCCTCCCACAGAGGCAGGATGGTTACATCCCTCCCACAGCGGTCCCCAGGGGCTCCAGGCATGGGGGACAGGCCTGACCTCACCCTCGGGACTCTCCCAGAGGGGCTGGCCCTAATGTGGCCTTTACCGCACAGGACCCAGGCCTGCCCATGCTGTGTTCCCAGAGCTGAGTCAGGGACCCACTGGCTCTGGATAGATGTGGTCACAGCAGGTCCCAGGGGCTCCAGAGCCTGGAGGGCCATCACCAGGCCAGCCCAGCCCACAGCGGGGCCTAGTTGCCTCGGCCACCCATCCAGCCTTGTAACCATCTTGGTCTTTCTAGATCATGAATGTCCGGGCCAGAGTGCAGATGCTGGCCAAGTTGTAAGTAGCCGGGTCCGCCCTGGGCCAGGCCTGTGGGTGTGCGCTGCACGGCGAGGTGAACGTCTCGCATGGCAAACCCTGGGTCGCTCAGGATGCTGGCGGCAGGGGGCCTGGAGCCTTCCTCCTGCCCAACTCTTCCCTCATGCCTGTAGCTGGGGGCTGCTCCTTGGCCGCTGCCCTGTTAGCAAGTGAGGAAGGGCCTCACCTTCCCAGGAGCTCCGCCTCAAGCCAGGAGCGGCCACAGAGTACCCCCGGGTGCAGGCAGGAGGGTGGGAGTGGCTGGCCCAGGAGCAGGAGGTATGCTCCGGGCTCTGAGCTGGTTGGCTGAAGGGAGCCGGAGCTGGGAAGGAGGGGTATGCAGGCCTCACCTGCCCCCCCTCGCCCCATCCATGCTCCGTGCCCCCTGCTCCACATCCTGCCGCAGGCTGAAGGTAAGTGGCCAGCTCCGGGCTGCTGTGTGTGGCAGCCCAGGCCAGTACAGGCCGGCAAGAGTAAGTCCAGGCACGAGCCCGAGGGCCCAGGGACGGTGTCCCCCCGCGCAAGGAGCCAGGACACAGTAAGGGAGCCGAGTAGCCCTCGTGGGGGCCCAGCAGCCCTGGGTCGCGCAGTCCAGACCGCACTGCAGTGGAGACGGGCCTTCCCCCCGGCCTGCCCTCGGGTCGTCGCAGTGAGTCACTCATGTTGTCCACAGATCACCACGCTCAGGAGCCGCATCGACCAGGCCCAGAAGCAGTGAGTAGCCCTGCTGTCCTGACGCACAGGGGCCTGCGGAGCCAGCACTGTAGCCAGTCCCTAACAAGGGCCGGTGGTGGCCGGTGGTGGCTGGCCTCAGCAGGGCCCATTATGAGGCTAACCCAGCCAGGCCACTGGGGCCAGCATGTGCAGACCTGTGGTCAGGGACCCAGAGCCTCCTCCCACACCCTGCATGCAGAGGAGCCCTGGGGGATGGCAGAGTCAGGAGGAGGGAGCCCAGTGGGGCTCATCCACCATGCCCTCACCCCGAGTCTGTCATTGGCTGCAGGGAGAGGGCAGCCATGGGACCCCTAGACGGGGCTGCTCCAGGCAGTCTTTGGTGTGGCCAGCCTGGGCCCCAGGGTATCCCACCAGCATTCCACCCTCTAAGGGGACCTAGGACAGGGAATTAAGCAGCCAGGGCTTCGTCCCAGCCCCTCTGTGATGCTAGGCAAAAACATGGACTCTTCCGGTTGGTGATGCCTCATCCATAAAATCGGGTCCCCACGAGGGCTGTGGGATCCCTTGGCACAGCTGCTCACCCACCTGCATGGGCCTGCACCCAGGGCTCTCCTGGCGGTGCCACGCTGGGGATCCTGCCACTGAGCCCAGCTGCACAGCCAGTTCCATTTCCCCAGGGATCGCCGTGCTCGGGGGCTACTTAGAGTGTCGATGTTTCCTAGGATTCTTCTCCCTCCTCCCATGGCCCCGGCTTCCCCGTGGGCCCAGGGCTGGCTCCTCTGTGGTGTAGGCAACCTCACAGCTTCCCTGTTGTGCGGTCAGGGGTCGGGTGGACGTTGGTGAGGTGTGCCTGTGCCTGTGTGTGTGCATGTGTGTGTGTGCTGAGGGTGCTCAGGAGCATGGGTGAGGGCACAGCCTTCGCCAGCCAGAATCTGAAAGGGGCCAGCCTCCGGGGCACAGGCACTCCTGTCCTCCACCTGCCTCAGTCCCTTACCTGCACCCAGCCCCTCCTGGCTCGCGGCCATGTGAAGGCCTCGGATAGACAGCTCAGGCTCCTGGGACCGCCACCCATCCGAGGCCTCCGTCTGGAGGGACAGGAGCTCTTTGGAGGCCAAGTGCCTGGGAGGATTATCATTATCTGCCAAGACAGTCTTCCCAGCTCGGGGGTCTGTGCGCAGTGGCACCTCGGGCAAGGAAGGGAGGACAGAGGGAGGGTGCCCCGGGCTCACGTGGCCGGCCCCTAACCACACTATCAACCCAGGCCCACCAGGCACAGGTGAGTGGGTGCTGCCTGAACTGAAGCTGGGTGTGCACCACGAGCTTGCGCCAGGCCTGTGCCCTAAGAGCAGCCTGGGGTCAGGCTGAGAGTCCGCCCAGAGTGGGGGACCGAAGGGGCACGGCCAGAGGCCCTGACACTCAAGGATCACTTGCTTCCCATTTGCAGCAGCAAGAAGGCTGGGTCCCCAGCCAAGGGCAAAGTCGGCGGGCGCTGGAAATAGAGAGGCCAGAAAGGCCCCTCGAGGCAGAGACCCTCCGCCCTCGCGCACATGGGAGTCGCTCGTGGGACTCCGCATCCTCCAGCCCCCACCATCCCATCGGGGGCTCCTTGACGATCCTGGGGCTGGAGAGGCCATCCTGGAGCCCCACCCAAATCTCTGTCCTTGCTGCCTCCATACCCTGGGGCCTGTGAATAAAGCTGCAGACCCCCCTCCACAGTGTGCACTCACTTCTGCATGGGGGCCCCGGGGGACACGGAGGAGGTAGGGGGGCTGCCCAAAGGCAGAGCATCCCGGCCACCTGCAGGGCCAGCTCAGGAGGGGACTGGCCAGCACGTGCCACCTGCTGCTACGGCCAGGGAGGTGCCAGGATGCCCATCAGATGCTGCCTATTTTCCCTCTAAAATGCGGGCTCCATCCCCACCTGAGCCTATAGGACCCCTCCCCTCTCCACTTCTATGGGGTCTGCCCAGGAGGGATCTGCAGGCCGCACCTCCAGCCCCAGACTCCATCTGTGCCAGATCTGAATCCATTGGGGGCAGAGAAACTTTGTCTCAGGACAGGGTGAGGGAGGAGGGCAGGGCTCTGAGGGAGACTTTGCCACCCCCAGAAAGGCAGAGGCAGGCGGTGAGGGGCTCAGGCATGAGGGGCGCACCCCAGACCCTGGTCTGGGCGAGAGCAGTGCAGAAGCATTCACTCCCAGCAGACAGCAGGCAGGAAGCCTCCTCCAGCACACAGGACAGCAGAGCACACATGGGTCATAAATCTCAAAATCCTGACCAGAGAGAATTATGGAAAATATAAATCACAGAAATTGGATCAAGACGCAGAGACTTGTACAGCAAAGTATTCACAGAGGAAGGTTTGGAGTCCAAAATGGTCTCCCCAGAAAGACTCGGGGGCGGGCGGCCACATGTGTGAGCTCCGCTGCCAGGGACGGGTAGTGGGGGACGGTGCGGGGCGGGGAGCACAGCCCCTCAGTCTGCAATGGGGATGGTGACAAGGCCAGGACCCAGAGGACAAAACAGAACCTCCAGATAGCATCACACGTGTGTGCAGACCCCACGACACACATGTAACACACACACACATAACATCACCCCCAGATGTGTGACCCCACAACACATGCACACACACACGTCTCAGGTGTGTTATCCCAAAACACACACACAGAGACACACCATCCCAGGTGTGTGACCCCACAACACACACAGACACACACACAGAGACACACACACAAATATCCCCAGATGTGTGACCCCACAACACACACAGCTACACACACAGACACACGCACACACAAACATCATCCCCAGGCACGTGACCCCACAACACACACAGCTACATGCACAGAGACACACACACAAACATCATCCCCAGGTGTGTGTGACCACAACACACACACACACACAAACATCATCCCAGGTGTGTGACCCAACACACACAGACACACAGAGACACATACACACACAGATACACAGACACATCATTCCAGGTGTGTGACCCCCCACAACACAGACACATACACAGAGACACACACACACTCACACCCAGAGACATCATCCCACGTGTGTGACCCCATAACACACACACACACACACACACAGAAACATTCCAGGTGTGTGACCCCATACATAACACACACACACAGAGCAACATCATCCCCAGGTATGTACACCCTACAACCACAACACACACACACACACAAATCTCAGGTGTGTTACCCCAAAACACACACACAGAGCAAAATCATCCCTAGGTGTGCGACCCCACAACACACACACACACACACACACTCACACACACACACATCCCAGGTGTGTGACCCCACAACACACACAGACATGCAGAGACACACACAGACACACAGACACATCATTCCAGGTGTATGACCCCCACAACACACACAGACACACACACAGAGACACACACGCTCACACCCAGAGACATCCCAGGTGTGTGACCCCATAACACACACACACACACACACACACACACACAGAAACATTCTAGGTATGTGACCCTACACATAACACACACACACACAGAGCAACATCATCTCCAGGTATGTACACCCCACAACCACAACACACACACACACACACACACACAAATCTCAGGTGTGTTATCCCAAAACACACACACAGAGTAATATCATCACAGGTGTGTAACCCCACAACACACACACATACAGAGACACACACACACACAGAGCAACATCATCCCAGGTGTATGACCCCGCAACACACACAGACACACTCACAGAGCTACATCATCCCGAGTGTGTGAACCCACAACACACACACACAGAGACACACACACTCACACACAGAGCAACATCATCTCTAGGTGTGTGACCTCACAACACACACACACAGACACACAGACACACACACACAAACATCATCCCAGGTGTGTGACCCCACAACACACACACATACAGACACACACACACACACACAGAGCAACATCATCCCAGGTGTATGACCCCACAACACAGACACACACACACACACACACACACAGAGCAACATCATCCCAGATGTGTGACCCCCACAACACACACAGACACACACTCACAGAGCAACATCATCCCGGGTGTGTGAACCCACAACACACACACACAGACACACACACACACACAGAGCAACATCATCCCCAGGTGTGTGACCCCACAACACACAGCACTGTGCACCGTCAGCCTGCACCCCCCAGTGGGCCTGCATGAGGGAGTGTCAGCTACGCTGTGCCTGACCAGGCGTGCTCACTGGGTAACACAGGTGGAAACCTGAGTGCACCCAGGGTGAAGTCCGTGGGTCGATGTCACCAATCTTATTGTGCTGCCTTGTTCTGAAAGGCCCCTAAGCAGCACCGAATGGACAGGAGGCAAGCAGCTCTGCTGGGGACAGAGGTGACCACCACCCACGGGCAGGGGCTCCGTCCCCCGACTCAGCCCATGACGGGGACCGGGAGGGCGGTGGGAGCCTGTGGTGCCATCGCAAGGGCAAAGGAGTCTGCGAGCCCAGTACACAGATTGTGCTCACCGCAGAGCGCAGGGCAGAGGCGTCTGGGACGGGAACGAAACCACTTGGCTTGGTGGAACAGACAGGGACAGAAGTGGAGCCTCCAAACTAGAGGATGCGTGGGAGACAGTGACCAAAACTGGCCACGGACACCAGAATGCCCCAGCCCACTGTCCGCCCTCCGCAGCCACGTCAGAACCCAACTAGGAGACAGTCCTTTCAGCAAAGGCTAGAAAGTAAAAACACACCTGAATAGCTCGGGGACCAGAGAGGACGAGGCCAGGCCGAGCGGTCGAGGCTAGAACTACAGGAGAATGGGAGAACACAGAGCAAAGCCTGGCTGCGGCTGAGACAAGACACAGGGAAATGGAAGGCCTGGAGGCTTCCATCAGAAAGGGGGAAAACTGAAAAACAAAGACAACAAAGTATGGATTACACTAGAACGAAAAAGAGAGGGGAAAATATGAATAAGGACACATCTAATTTATGAAATGAGGAAATGAACAAGACCCTAAAACCAAGGCAAAGAGGAGAATGGAAATAATAAGAAACATAAGAGGGTAATATAATGAAAAATAAAAATTAACGAAGATCAAGAAAATGAAGCATTGTCTCTGTGTTGGCCGGGTGCGGTGGCTCACACCTGTAATCCCGGCACTTTTGGAGGCCAAGGAGGGCAGATCACCTGAGCCTAGGAGTTCGAGACCAGCCTGGGCAAGATGGCGAAAACCTATCTCTACAAAAACTAAAAATAAATTAGCCAGGCATGGTGACGGGCGCCTGGAATCCCAGCTCCTTGGGAAACTGAGGTACGAGCATCGCTTGAGCCCAGGAGGCAGAGGTTGCGGTAAACCGTGATCTCGCCGCTGCACTCCAGCCTGGGCGACAGAGTGAGACTCTGGCTCAAAAATAAATAAATGAATAGTGCTAAAGCTTGTTTCTGTGAAAAAAAGCTAATAAATGGTCTACTATCTGGCAGAAAAATCAGTAGAAAGAGGAAGAGACACAATTAAGCAATGTCGACAGAGGAGCGTAGTGACGGAGGCTACAGACATGGCGCTGGGGTGGAAGAATTCCAGAAACAACTGTGTGACAACCTGAAAAACGAGCAAACAGCCCATTCCCAGGAGAAATATAACACGGAATTGACTCAAGGCGAAGTTCAAACTTTGCATAGACTTAATTCGTTTTAAAGACATTGAACCCTGCATTCCGAATCAGGGGTGCAAAGGAAACAAAAGATATTGAACCAGTTGTTAAATCTCCTACAAGAAAAAATAGTATGAATGTTTTAAAATCACATTATGACCAAGGAGGTCTTTTATTATTATTATTTTTTAATTTTACCTTTTTAAAGAGATGAGGTCTCACTCTGTCACCCAGGCCAGAGTGAAGTGGTGAGATCCTGGCTCACTGCAGCCTCAAACTCCTGGCCTCAAGTGATCCTCCCCACTCGGCCTCTCAAAGTGCTGGGATTACAGGTGAGAGCCACCACTCCCAGCCTTGAGGGTTCTTTGTAATGTGATAATAGTTTTATATCAGAAAACTGAATGATGTAGTGATTCATGTTTACAACACGCAACGAATGTAAACAGTACAGAAGAACTGGGATAAAATATAACACCATCCACAGACATTCTTAGTCCATTAAGGACAGAAGGGAGGAAGGTGTCATTCACAAGCCAACAGCAAACATAATCCCTAATCACAAAATGCCAGGAGCTTTTCTTTAAAATCAAGAATAAGGTGAGAATGCCAGTTTCCCAGCTTCTACTGCAAATGGACCAGGTGTCACCTCCAGAGCTGTAAGGAAGGAAAAGGCTTTCTCTGTAGGAGGAGACTGGTAGGCAAGAAAAACACAGTCGTCTTCACAACCATGTAACTGCATGGACACCCAAGAGAATCCCCGGTCCTGAATGGTCAGAACTCAGGAGAATTCATGGCAGCCGCCTGTGAGCACAGGGACTAAAAGTGAATGCCTCCTCACGCACCAGCTAGAGGCAGGGAACACACCATTTAACGATACCATTTGCGATAGGAATGTCAAAAACATGATAATAAGGATAAATCGAACAAAAGATGGGCAAGGGAATTACAAAGAAAAGTTTAAAAAAAAAAACCTAATTGAAATACATTAAAGGGCCAGGTATGGTGGCTCACCCCTGTCATCCCAGCACTTTGAGAGGCCGAGGCAGGTGGATCACTTGAGGTCAGAGACCAGCCTGGCCAACATGGTGAAACCCCATCTGTACTAAAAATACAAAAATTAGCCAGGCATGGTGCTGTGTGCCTGTAATCCCAGCACTTTGGGAGGCTGAGGCAGGAGAATCCCTTGAACCCAGGAGGTGGAGGTTGCAGTGAGCTGAGATCGCACCGTTGCCCAATCTTAAAAAAATATTAATCCTCCCTGAGCTAATCTATGAACGCAGAGCCATTCAACCATATTCTAACCAGGCTTCCACCACAGCTAGCTAATCTTTGTATTTTTAGTAGAGACAGGGTTTCACCACATTGGCCAGGTGGGTCTCGAACTCCTGACCTCAGGTGATCTGCCTGCCTCAGCCTCCCAAAGTGCTGGGATTACAGGCGTGATCCACCACCCGGCTTGCAACAGGGAAAATTTGTTAAACAAGTAGTAAAAACCACAAACCAGAGAATAAAGAGATTGGTAAATTCAACAAGAAAAAAACTAAGGTTTTTAATATGTGAACTTCTCTGCATCAAAACACACCATAAACCAAGCAAAAAACAAGTCATCTCTTGGGAAGAGGCGTTTGTAACACGTATCACTGATCAAGAATTAGTTTTCACTATCTAAAGAGAAGGTAGGACGCCGTGACACACAAAGGCAAGCAACTGAATAGAAAAGTGGACGAGGGGGTGAGAAGCAGCTCACAGGGAAGAGAACCTGAATGGTCAGCACACGCATGAGAGAAAACCAAAGTGGATGAACAAAACACAAACATCAGGCTAGAGAAGGAAAAGCTCATTTTTTGCAGAACACCAGCTAAATGGAGGTGAAATGACAGCATTAAGAAGGCACCATCTTGCATTCATTGAAGGGATCATTGACTGAGAAAAGGATGATCATTGGACTCCCAAGTCACAGGTGAAAGTTAACAGGGACAAGAACGTTCAGTCTCAAAGAACCACCTGGCTGATGACTTATACAGTTAAAAGGACATCTTGAAAATAGAGAACCCCGGCCAGGTGTGGTGGCTCACGCCTGTAATCCCAGCACTTTGGGAGGCCAAGGCAGGTGGATCACTTGAGGTCAGGAGTTCGAGACCCACTTGGCCAACATGGTGAAACCCCGTCTCTACTAAAACAATTAGCCGGGTCTGGTGGTGTGTGCCTGTAATCCCAGCTGAGGCTGGGCAGGAGAATGGCTTGAACGTGGGAGGTGGAGGTTGCAGTGAGCCGAGACCGCACCACTGCACTCCAGCCTGGGTGAAAGAGTGAGACTCCATCTGAAAAAAAAAAAAAGCAATGGCTCCAAATGGCATCTTGGCCATGCCAGGCCAGCTTGAAGGGTGCATTCCTCAGTCCAGCCTTTGCATTCCTGGGAACAGACTGCTGTTGGTAATTACAAAGACTCAGAAAACCTCCAAACATTCACCAAGAGGAGAATGGGCAGGCACACGGTGGTGTATTCCTAGGTGGGTTTTACATGATTAAAACTGACCTGCAGCTGTGAGCAACCAATGGCGAAGTCTTGGACACGGCCACCATATTGGGGTGGAGCCAGTTGCAAAAGGAAAAATCATGCTACTTACATGAAATGTAAACAATATTTTCATATTTTTAAAAGTCCCGTGCACCTGGATATGCGTAACACACACTTAGGATGAACCGTCCCGGCCAGCAGGGGAGGGGTTCTGCTGCAAGGAGCTGCACAGAGCACTCACACAGAAGGCATCATGTTCTATTTCTTTTTTGCGGGGAGGGAGGAGGATAGGGTCTCACTCTGTTGCCCAGGACGGAGTGCAGTGGCACCATCACCATTCACTGCAGCCTCAACCTCCCAGTCTCAGGGGATCCTCCCACCTCAGCCTCCTGGGTAGCTGGTAGTACAGATTTTGTATTTTTTTTTATAGAGATGGGAGACTCACAATGTTGCCCAGGCTAGTCTCAAACTCCTGAACCCAAGCCTCCCAAAGTGCTGGGATTACAGGCATGAGCCACCATGCCCAGCCATGTTGTTTTTCTGAAGCTAAGTCGGGGGCTGGGTAGATGGGGGCTCTTCCTAACTTTATTTATGCCTACTGGCATAGTTAAAATAGTTCCTAATTGTTAACTATAGGGGGAAGGGCATTTGCTGAAAGTCAATTCTTATTTCTGAAAGCAAAACAACACGAAAGCTCAATAAACTATAGAAAACTATAAATAAGCACTTCCTTTATCTCCCCTCGCTGGGGGAACACTGAGGCATTCCAGTCCAAGGCAGGAACCAAAGAAGGATGCCTGCTTTTACCATTACTGTTCCAGCCTGGTCTGGAAATGAAGCACAATACCGAAGATGTGAGCGGAAATGAGACGTGTAACTTCTGGAAAGGAGGGGCCACAGCAGCACATTCCTGGGAGCCCCTGGAGAGCCGGCGGAAGAGCTTTCAGAATGAATGAGGGAATTCAGGAACTCGGCCAGATGCAAAATACACATTTTAAATCAGTTTTTAAAATGTGTATTTTAAACCAACAACCAACAGCTAGAAAATAAAGCAGAAATTATCAAAAAAATCCAACAACCACCAGCTAGAAAATAAAGTAGAATTTGAATTGTTTTTACTCTGAAAACACCCAAAGAGTATAAAGTACTTAGCCATGGTCCTCTTGAACAAAAGTGTTTGGGGTCTGTAGGAAGAAAACGACAAACCTTAATGAAAAACGCAAGAAAAAAAAACCTTTGAAAAAGAAAGAAAAAAGTGAGTAGGAAGTTTGACTCTTACAAAAAAAATCATTTCTTTCCAAATGAATGTGTAGGTTTATCAGATTTTCAACCAAAATTCTAGTGAGTTTGTTCGGGGTGGGGGTAGGCGTGGGTGGGAGATGCTTGGCAAGAAGCAGCTGAAATTCGTACAGGAGAAACACGGAGAAACAGCCAAGAACATCTGGAACATCGGAGCAGATTTCAAGAGCGAAGGTAATGTAGCGGATGGATTCACATTTAGAGCTCCCTGCAGACCAGCAGTCGGACAAAGCGTCTTTGGCCCTGGCCCTGTAACTCTCGCTACAGGCTGAGAAGGTGGATGGTCTTATCCTGGGAGTCCTCCCAGAGAGCAAACCGAAGCTCAGGGTGGGTTGAACTAAATCCTGAAGGTCACACGGCTAGGAGGCAGTGCAGTCAGCTCTGAGCCCCTGCCTCATGACTCCCACATCCACACTTACCCTCATTCCACCATATCTACCTGTGGGATGCGATGTATGCGCAGGAAGCTGGGGGCAGCGCGCTCACGGAAGTCTGGGAGGGATCTTTCATAAAAGAGGTCGGGAAAATCAGGTACACACTGGGGAGGAAAAGAAGGCAGGGAGACTTGCTCTCCACATCAAATGCCAAAATACATTCCAGGTGAATTACAGAGGTCAATGTGAAAAAAAAAAAAAGGTTAAAAATAAAGCTAGACGCCAGGCACAGTGCCTCACTCCTGTAATCCCAGCACTCTGGGAGGCCAAGGTGTCCAAATCACCTGAGGTTACGAGTTCGAGACCAGCCTGGCCAATGTGGCGAAACACTGTCTCTATTAAAAATATTAAAAAATAAACCAGGCGTGGTGTCGGGCACCCGTAATCCCAACTACTTGGGAGGCTGAGGCAGGAGAATCGCTTGAACCCTGGAAGCGGAGGTTGCAGTGAGCCGAGATCGCGTCACTGCACTCCTGCCTGGGCAACAGAGTGAGACTCCGTCTCGAATAAAAAAAGAAATAAGCTAGAGATGTGTGGTGCACACTCATCCACTTCCACGTGGGGAAACGGTGTTTCCAGCTTTAGAACAGCGGCAGCCTCATGGAAGAAAAGGGCAGCCCAGCCCTTTTCACCACTTCAACATTCAAGTTTCTGTCTATCCAGACACGTCCACCAAAATGAAAAGGCAGATTTCCACTCCTGGCTCAGATGGGGTCGCAGACGCTGGGTTTAGCTTCCTGCCTGAAACAACCAAACAGCAAAACAGGACAGATGCAAATACACAACACAATGGTTCTCAGCACCCCACACACACGTGGGCCGTGCACGACAGTGCTCCCCGGCGCTGGGAACTGGCCGTGGGGGGCCTCTCGCTGCCCATACACTTCCTGCTGGGTTTCCAGGCCTCAGTGCAGGAAGCGGGAATTCAGTGGGGCCCACAGAGTCCCTGAGCTGATGAGACAGAGCTGGGGGTCTCCAGGCAGCTGAAGTTCGTGAAGCTCAGAGAGCTGCTCAGAGAGAAGCTGAGACCCGAGAGAGCCCCCAGAGTATTTGGCACAGAGCCGCCGGCTCAGGCCAGGGAGGACACATCCAGGGCGGGAAAGCGCTGTCTGAGGGCTGGAGAGAATGCCAGACGCTCACACGGACGTAGGAATTGTGTCTGCCCCCACCAGCCGCAGCAGAAAACCTTATCACACACTGCCGTCGGGGGCTCAGAAATGTCTCGCCTCCGTAGCAGGGAGCAGTTAGCCCATGCTATC
The DNA here is from genome assembly GCA_963573385.1 of Cacajao melanocephalus. NCBI lineage: Eukaryota > Metazoa > Chordata > Mammalia > Primates > Pitheciidae > Cacajao > Cacajao melanocephalus. The sequence continues at coordinate 48,302 of CAUYLG010057676.1, forward strand.
CCCGACCTCCCCTGCAAATGGTAAAAGTAATAGGTGAAAGGATCAAACTGTTTGCAGGTAAATAGCTGCATTCCAGAACAAAGCTCAGGAATATTTGTGGAAATATAAAAGTATCTAGCACCCACTGAGTTAAAGTTTACAATGTCCGCATTCCAATAAAAAAAATTATCAAAAAGACAAAGAAGCAGGAAAAGCTGACCCATAAAATAGAGGAAATATCAATCAGAGCCGACTGTGGGACGTTAAAGCTGAAAACTAAAAACCCCGAGGCAACCTCTGAAATAACAAAGAGTTACAGGGAAAAAGCCAGCAAAGAAGAAGATAACGTAAGGAAAACTTCTCGTTAACCAAAAGGAGGCAGAAAAAGAGTAAAGGGGAGAAAAGAACAGATGGGGCGAATAGAAAGCAAGGAACAAAGTGGCAGACTCTGATCTAACCATACCAGTACGCATGTTAAATACAAATGGGCTTAATTCCCCAGTTAAGAAAATATAAACGGGCTTAACTCCCTAGTTAAGAAGCAGAGGGCTCTGCATGGTGGCTCACGCCTATAATCCCAGTACTTTAGGAAGTTGGCGGAGGAGGATCCCTTGAGCCCAAGAGTTCAAGACCAGCCTGGGCAACAGAGGGAGAATTCATTTCTCCAAAAAAAAATTAGCTGGTCATAGTGGCATGTGCCTGTAGTCACAGCTACTTGGGAGGCTGAGGCAGGAGAATCCCTTGAGCCCTGGAGTTCCCATGAGATCCCATGAGCCGTGACTGCACCAATACACTTGAGCCTGGGTGACAGTGAGACCCTGTCCTCCACCAGAAAAAAGAAAGAAGGAGAGGTTGTCTGATTGATAAAAACACAAAACCCAACTATGTGCTGCCTATAAGAAATATGGTTTAACTGGCCAGATGCAGTGGCTCATGCCTGTGATCCCAGTGCTTTGGAAGCCTGAGGTAGTAGGATTGCTTGAGCCCAGGAGTTCGAGACCAGCCTGGGCAACATTTCTACCAGGGTTTGGTAGAAACCCTGCCTCTACCACAAATACAAAAATTAGCCAGGTGTGTGGTCTGTGCCTGTAATCCAGGCCACTAGGGAGACTGAGACATGAGAATCGCTTGAACCCAGAGGGCAGAAGTTCCAGTGAGCCAAGATCATGCCACTGCACTCCAGCCTGGGCAAGAGTGAGACTCTGTCTTTAAAAAAAAAAAACAGGAGGGATTTTCAACTTTCTGGAATCCCCTTCCACACAGTGGGAGCTCCCTCTGGAATTCCTTTCCACACTTTTCATGGAAGCCTTTCTCTTCTTCTCCTTTCCTTCTCTTTTCTTTACCTAAATAAAATCACCTTTCTGCAAAAAAAAAAAAAAAAAAAAAAAGGAACAAAAAAAAAAGGCCAGGTGCGGTGGATCACACCTGTTATCTCAGCACTTTGGGAGGCGGAGGCAGATGGATCACCTGAGGTCAGGAGTTCAAGACCAGCCTGGCCAGCAGGACAAAAACCCGTCTCTACCAAAAATACAAAAATTAGCTGGGCATGGTAGTGGGCTCGCCTGCAATCCCAGCTACTCAGGAGGCTGAGGTGGGGAGAATTGCTGGAATCCGGGAAGCAGATGTATGAGTTGAGATTGCAGCATGCACTCCAGCCTGGGCCACAGAACAAGGCTCGGTCTCAAATAAAAAGTCTCAAATCAATGACCTCGCTTTCGGCTTAAGGAAAATAGAAAAAGAAAAGCAAATTAAACCCAAAGCAGCAGAAGAAAGGAAATAGTAAACATCAAGTGGAAGCAGAGAAAACACAAAACAATAAATCAAAGAAGAAAACTGAAAACAGCAAAACTTGGTTCTTTAAGAATGTTGGCAATCCGGATAAACCTTTAACTGATTTGAAGGGGAAGGGCCCAGGGGAAGCAGGAGAAGGACAGAAATCACCAATATCAGGAACAAGAGAGGCGGTGTGAGTACAGAGTCTGCAGAGATGAAAATAATGGAGGCCGGGCGAGGTGGCTCACGCCTGCAATCCCAGCTTTTTGGGAGGCTGAGGTGGGTAGATCGCCTGAGGTCAAGAGTTCAAGACCAGCCTGGCCAACATGGTGAAACCTTGTCTTTACTAAAAATAAAAAAAAATTAGCTGGACGTGGTGGTGTGTGCCTTTAATCCCAGCTATTCAGGAGGCTGAGGCAGGAGACTCACTTGAACCCGAGGGTGGGGGGGAAGGGGGGTGGAGGTTGCAGTGAGCCAAGATAGTGTCATTGCATTCCAGCCTGGGTGACAAAGCAAAACTCCCTCTCAAAAAATAATAATAATGATAAATAAAAATAAAAAAATACAATAAAGGTTTCTCCATCCATAGTGAACTGTAACCTAACTGGACGTGTAAACCAGTAACCGTAAGTAAACTCCTTTTGTGCCAATCACTGAGTTTCAGCCAGTCAAAGGTGGCCAGTGGTTCAAACCATGTTCAAATACGGTGAACGCTGATCTGCAGCCAATCTGGCTGTTCTGCACCTCACTAGGGTTTTCTGTGTATCATCTTCCTTTCTCCGTCCATAAATCTTCTTCCACTAGAAGGCAGTGATGGGGCTTCTCTGAACCTGTTCTGGTCTGGGGGCTGCCTGATGTGTGAATGAGTCTTAATTAAACTCTGTTAAACTTCATTTATCTAAGGTTTCTATTTATTCATTACTTTATTTATATATTTGAGATAGGCTCTCCCACTGTCGCCCAGGCTGGGCTTACTGCAATCTCCACCTCCCAGGTTCAAGCGATTCTCCCACCTCAGCCTCCGGAGTAGCTGGGATTATAGGCATGCGCCACCACACTTGGCTAATTTTTGTATTTTCATTTATTTATTTTTTGAGAGGGAGTCTTGCTCTGTTGCCCAGGCTGGAGTACAGTGGTGTGACCTCTGCTCACTGCAACCTCGGCCTCTGGGATTCAAGGGATTCTCATGCCTCAGCCTCCCAAGTAGCTGGGATTACAAGCATACACCACCATGCCCGGCTAATTTTTGTATTTTTAGTAGAGATAGGGTTTCATTATGTTAGCCAGGCTGGTCTCGTCAAACTCCTGGCCTGAAGTGATCCACCCACCTCAGCCTCCCAAAATGCTGGGATCACAGGTGTGAGCCACCACATCTAGCCTTAAGTTTTCCTTTAAACAGATGGCATCAGAAGTGGATCTGATGTAGAGCTTCCAGCGGCCCCCAGGAGCTCTGACTGACCAGTGGAGGTACCCACAGGGCCCACTGTGCCCTCGGCTGTCTTGGAGCAGAGGAAGTTCGTGGGCAGTTCTCTTGGATTCCCAAGCTTCACGCATTTGTGTTTTGAGCTGTCTGAATGTGCTTGAGCAAATGTTTTCTCTAAACTGAGTTCAGAAGTCGTGGCAGAACTGGACTGGGTCCAGGATGGAACCTGATTTGATCATTCACCGGCTTGGCTCCAGTTCGAGGCCTGGTATGTCTGACTGGGAACCGCAGGACGGCAGGAGGTGCACACTCCAGCTTTGGGAGATTCACAAGGACTTTTGTGCTCTACGCTCTTGGTTTCTTTTTCTTGCACACTTAGGTAGGGAAAAGCCACTGCTGAGTTGATCTCAGGGATCTAAGAACCGAAGCCGAGATTTAATGTAAAATGGGTCCTTAATCTCTGAAAAACTGAGTGCCTTCTGGCTTGTACGACTGTGTCAGGCCCCGGAAGCAGTGAGTATTTACAGAAGTGATGGCATCTTCCGACAGGTGACTGGGGATGATGGAGGAACGTTCCAGGTGAACACCACTGCACTATACGAAGTGCACCTAAAAACAAGGGCTCCGAATTAGTCTCATCAGGGACGCCGACTGATGTGAAGAAGCTTCCAAAATGATTTCAGTATCTTTATTCCCTCTTTTAAAAGTGTCTGCACAAAAGGCAAATAAGGCCTGGCACATTATCTCATGCCTCTAATTCCAGCACTTTGAGAGGCCAAGCCAGGGAGGATCACTTGAGCTCAGGAGTTTGAGGCCAGCCTGGGCAAGATAGTGAGATCCCCTCCCTGGCCCCCAACGCTGCCATCTCTACAAAAATAATAAAGTTAGCTTGGCATGGTAGCACTCACCTGTAGTGCCTGCTGCCTAGGAGGCTGAGGTGGGAGGTGGAGGCTGAGGCGTGAGGTAGAGGCTGTCTCAGAGGCGTGTGAACCAGAGAAACTCCATCTTGAACTGGAGCTGGATGACATGATGCTGAGACTTACTGGGCTGCATTCCCAGATGGTGAAGGCATCTAAGTCACAGGATGAGAGAGGAGGTCAGCACAAGATACAGGCCACAAAGACCTTGCTGATAAACAGGTTGCAGTCAAGAAGCCGGCCCGAACCCACCGAAACCAAGATGGCCACGAGAGTGTCCTCCAGCCGTCCTCACTGCTACACTCCCACCAGCGCCATGACTGTTTACAGATGCCAAGGCAACGTCAGGAAGTGACCGTATATGCTCTAAAAAGGGGAGGCACGAATAATCCAGCCCTTGTTTAGCATATCATCAAGAAATAACCTAACAATGGGCAGCCAGCAGCCCTCAGGGCTGCTCTGTCTATGGAAGGACCATGCTTTTATTCCTTTGCTTTCTTAATAAATTTGCTTTTGCTGTGCCGTGTGGACTCGCCCCGAATTCTTTCTTGCACAGGATCCAAGAACCCTGTCTTGGGGTCTGCATCCACACCCCTCTCCTGTAAGAGCTGCAGGGAGCTATGACGGTACCACCGCACTCCAGCCTGGGTGACAGGGCAAGACCCTGTCAAATAAGATAAAGACAAAATAAGATAATAGATATTAATTAATTAATGAATTAAGACAAATGAAAAGCTTGAGTGATCAATTGATAAGAAAAAATGAACCTGTTGAGTTTTTGGCCTGGTTACTATCCCGGATGGAGAACTGTCCTACATCAAGAGTTTCTGAAAGGTCTCTCCAGTCCAGCAGGCTTACTTCAGCTCTATCTGAGCGCAGCAAAGACATAGGGAAAGCTTTCTTTGCCCTATTCCTTAATGGGCTCCACCCTGTACTCAGTAATTTTAGCTAAGAAACAGTAGCTAAGTTAGAAGGACCACCTATCTTAGGTTGGTGTGAAAGTCACTGTGGTTTTTGCAATTACTTTTCAACCAACCTAATAACTAAAATGCACCTTTCTGGCATTCAACTGGCTATCTTGAAACCATTTTGTGAAAGAAATTTGAATCTCCATAAGACATTTCCATTTGTAATGATGTCTGAGAGGGACATAGCTTTGTTTTAAATTTACATAACGAGTCTTACCTTTGTTTTGTTTTTGAGACTGAGCCTCACTCTGTGCCCAGGCTGGAATGCAGTGGCAAGATCTCGGCTCACTGCAACCTCCACCTCCCAGGTTCAAGCAATTGTCCTACCTCAGCCTCCCAAGTAGCTGGGATTACAGGCATGCACCACCACACCAGGCTAATTTTTTTTTTGTATTTTTTGTATAGACGGGGTTTCACAATTTTGGACAGGCTGGTCTCTAACTTCTGACCTTGCGATCTGCCCGCCTCTGCCTCCCAAAGTGCTGGGATTACAGGTGTGAGCCACCAATGGGGGCCTTACCTTTGTTCAAGGTGTTTTTCTTGGCCATCTTGTCTTAACTGCGCCTTGGTTTGAGCAAATGATGGTACAGGAGTTAGGCTTAAAGTCTCAGCTCTGGAATTTTCAGATAGACATTTTCTGCCTTGTTTCACCTATCCAGGCAAATTGTTCCCTGGATAACAGTTGCTTAGGATGATAGAACAAGTAATCAGAAGATTGATAGTCTAAAAGGGGAAAAGAAAAACAATTTGAAAGCTGGCAAATGAAAATTTCTCTGTGAAATCTATAAGATCTGTTTCTATCTGTGTATGTTATGACTGTATGTCTCTATGTATTACATGTATCTGATAATATTTAGGAAATAAAGCTGAAACTGCCTTTGCACTCTCTCTTGGACTGAGACAGTGAGAGATCTCACTTCATCGACTCCGTCTCGCTTCTAACCCCCAAGCTGTCCTTGTTCATTCCTGGGCGTAGGCCGAACTAACTTTGGGAGAAACTTAGTTTATAGTTTATAGTTTAAAATAAAGATGATAACAGCCCTTTCCCAAAGAAGACCTCCCTCTTACTTGGGGACTAGATGGCCTTTGTAGGACTAACAGTAGCCACACGATTAGACATGATGGTTTAGATGTCATGCAGCTGGAGGTTACAAGATTCTGCCCCTGCCTAAAGTGCTCCTAAGATCAGCGCTCAAGATATTTTGCAGACCCTGGATTTAACAATCAGTTGGCACCACCCAGATCAATAAACTGGCTCATCTGATATTGTGGCCCCCATCCAGGAACTGACTCAGCACAAGAAGACAGCTTCCTCCCTGTGATTTCATCCCTGACCAATCAGGTTTCATGGCTCACTGGCTTCCCCTCACCCACCAAGTTGTCCTTAAAACTCTGCTCCCCCAGCCGGGCATGGTGGCTAACACCTGTAATCCCAGCACTTTGAGAAGCTGAGGTGGGTAGATCACCTGAGGTCAGGAGTTGGAGACCAGCCTGACCAACATGGTGAAATCCTGTCTCTACTAAAAGTACAAAAATTAGCCAGGTGTGGTGCCAGGCGCCTGTAGTCCCAGCTACCGGGAGGCTGAGACAGGAGAACTGCTTGAACTCGAGAGGTGGAGGGTGCAGTGAGCTGAGATGGCACCATTGCACTCCAGCCTGGGTGACAGAGCAGGACTCCATCTCAGGAAAATAAAATAAAATCTTAAAATCATTGTATATTAAATTAACTAACAGACAATCATAAAATGTCCAAGCAATTTGCAAGTAAGTTAAAATGCTAAAACATTAATTATTAAACATAAACTGGCCTGGCAAGGTGGCTCACACCTGTAATCCCAGTACTTCAGGAGGCCAAGGTTTGCATATCACCCGAGGTCAGGAGTTCAAGACCAGCCTGGCCAACATGGTGAAACTCCATCTCTACTAAAAATACAAAAAGTAGCCGGATGTGGTGGCATACACCTGTAATCCCAGCTACTCAGGAGGCTGAGGCAGGAGAATCACTTTAACCTGGGAGGCGGAGGCAGAGGTTGCAGTGAGCCAAGATCACACCACTGCACTCCAGTCTTGACGACTCCGTCTCAAAAAAAATTAAAAAAAGCCTAAGTGTAACAGATCTGTAAATAAATATTTGAGGAGGGCTGGGCGCGGTGGCTCGCCTGTAATCCCAACCCTTTGGAAGGCCGAAGTGGGTCGATCACCTGAGATCAGGAGTTCGAGACCAGCCTGGCCAACATGGTGAAAGGCGAAACCCTGTCTCTGCTAAAAATACACAAAATTAGCTGGGCGCGGTGGCAGGCACCTGTAATCCCAGCTACGAGGGAGATTAAGGCAGGAGAATGGCTGGAACCTGGAAGACGAAGGTGGCAGTGAGCCGAGATAGCGCCATTCATTGCACTCCAGCCTGGCAACAAGAGCAAAACTCTGTCTCAAAAATAATTAAATACATACATACATACATACATACATATTTGACAAAACAGCTTTCTAAAAAAATTATGCAGTAGTTCTCCTCTGCAAATACTGATATAAAACAGTTCAGTTATTTCTTAGGGTTTTTAACTAGAATGTGGGTTACTGACCATTACGAGTGCAGTTAACACTGGCATGGTGACGGTTGTAAGTTGTTAAAATGATTTACGAGCAATGTTTGGTTTGCCAAACTCATAACCCTGGGAGGACAATCAAAACTTCGATTCCGTTTCTGCTGCCCGATGGGCCACGTAAACATTTCTGGAGAGATTTCATTCCATTGTCACTTTCGGCGCATGTTTTCTGGTTGTATAGAAGCTTTCCCATGCCAGAGCACTGATGTTACAGCAGTAGCTAAAAGATTATTAGAAAATTGTTTTTCTCATGGGACGTTCCTTGAGAAATCCCCAGTGATGGAGGTGCTTGTTTCACTGCACGAGTGGTAAAACTGCGAAATAAGTCGTTACAGATACAGTAACACTAGGCAAGGTAACTGGATGAACTGGACTGCCTTGGTCAAGGGTGTCACCGACAGATCCCGTCGGATCCATTTCCAGTGGAAAACATAAGATGACCCCTTATGAAACAGTCCTTGGAAGGCCTGTGGTCCTAATAACCATGGAACGTCATGGTTCTTCCACTCCTAAACTCTGATGTGACTAAAAGCTGCTGGGTTTGAACGCGTTATGCTCAAGTCTATTTTCACCAGGTACAGAAAGCTTTCCCTGGTCCACTGAGGCCCCAGCAAACCCTTCACAACGTAGGACCCAGATATCTGGTTTTCTGAGGCTATCAGAGAAAGACTTGCCACCCACAGTGCAGCAAACCTTTAGGACTCTGAGCGCTGGGTTCATTCTCACAGCTCAAGAGGGTACTGCCAGACTGTCGGAACTGCAGGCCTATTGGAGCTTTAAAGGTAAAGCTAATCAGGGAAGCTTCTCTCCAGAAGTAGGTGGTATCCCAGACGTGGACAGCTTTTTCCCGAGAACTCATCTGCCATCAGGAGACTCTTACGCCCCTAAACAATAGAACTAAAAAGGGCTCTCTTTATGTGCCCTCGTGAGGATATACTTTTATTTGTGGAGGATGTTGCAGCCAATCCTATACCTAGATAACCTTTTGCCTTGAGAGTTGGAAGATGAAGGGCCAAAGCAGGTGAAAAAAAACTATTTTATTTTTTTGAGACAGAGTCTTACTCTGTTGCCCAGGCTGGAGTGCAGCGGCATGATCTCAACTCACAGCAACCTCTGCCTCCTAGGTCCAAGCAATTTTCCTGCCTGGGTCTCCCAAGTAGCTGGGATTACAGGCACTCACCACCACGCCCAGCTAATTTTTGTATTTTTCATAGAGACAGGGTTTCACCATGTTGGCCAGGCTGGTCTCAAACTCCTGACCTTATGATCTGTCTACCTTGGCCTCCCACAGTGCTGGGATCACAGGCGTGAGTCTGGATGAAAAATTTTAATGGTGTCTTTGTTGCTTCATAATCAATCACAAACAGTATTGGTCCTCTCCTCTTAACCTACATCACACAGGTGAAAGACAGCTCTGCAGGAGGCCTTCTCTCTTCCAGATGGGCGTCACTTGTCAGGTCTCTTTCTCTGTGGTTTGGAGCAAATGAGGCAAAGATTTAAAATATATCCCTTGTAACTGTCTCTTGCTAACGGTGTGTGAGATGACAGACTGGCTCTGCGTTCCTCACCAGCTACACAGAGTGTCTGTGCCTTGCTCACAATTCCTGCTGCACATGGAGGAATATATCAGGTATTGGAAAGATTCAGTGGCAGGGGATTAACACACAGGCTGCTCGTTTGAAGTGAGGAGACTCTTTATCTAGCTCACCCTTTGATCTATTTGATTTTAGTTGGTTTGGTTCATGGGACCCCACCTAAGGAACACACTCCAAATTCTTGGCATTAAACATGATCTTCCTGAGAGTCCTAATACTCAGCTCCCTGGTGCGCTGTATTTGCTCAGAAGTTTTAAGTGTTTGCATGTAGCCTTCTGTTGGATGTGAAATGGTGTCTCTTTGATGGGAGCAACAAAACCTCAAAGAAACCTGTGACCGTGAGGACATGGTAACCTATGCTGTGACCATTCTGGGTGGTGACTGAGAACAGGGCAAAGGCCCTAAGGCCAGGCTACACTTTCCACCAGATGAGAACCCGACCAAAGGCGGGGATTTTTAAACAAAATTATAAGAGGCCATTGTTTTGGACTGAGTTCCTGCCATAGGCCCCGACAGACCCGATCAAACCCAGAAGGAGTCACGCAAGCTGAATGCGTCGTCGTCAGGCCGAGGCTTTAAGGAAGCAGACAGCCCCTCAGACAGACCAGGTTTTGTTTTTTCTGAACACATAAGATTCCAGCACAAAAAGGTTCCTCTCTATCGCTTACAAAAATATAAACTGAGGTCCTCGTTCCCACTTACGAAACCCATTGTTCTGCCATTTCCCAGTGGGAGTCGGGGCCAAATAAGTACATTTACAATGGTGACCGTGACATCAACGTCTAAAGGGGGAAATTGTTAAATTCAGCTTTGCGTAAAGCTGCCTCCTGACATATTTTAAGTTCGACGTAAAGGCTTCTCTGTCCACGGCCAACTGTAACCTAACTGCAGATGTAAACAGAGTGAAACCCACCCTTGTGCCAATCACCACGTTTCCGCTCACCAAGGGTGCCGGCCATTCAAACCCTGTTCAGATAAGGCCAGCCGGAGCTGCGTCCCCTCCAACGGCTTCGGGGCTTTGCTTCCCTTTTCTGTACCTCCTTTCCTTTTTCTGCCCATCAATCTTCAGCCACACAGCAGCACCGGGGGCCTCTCTGAACCTCTGTTGCTTTGGGGGCTGCCCAATTAGCAAACCGTTCTTTGCTTAATTAAACTCTGTTAAATTTAATTTCTCTAAGGTGTTTCTTTTAACAGTACAGGAAAAGCATTTGAAAAATCCAACGTCGGTTCCTGATTTTTTTAAAAAAAGAAAAACACCACTCAGTAAGTCAGGAATAGAGGAAACTTCCCTAACCTAATACAGGGTATCTATGAAAGTCCCACAACCAATGGTGGGAGACCGAACGTTTTCTCACTAAGACCAGAAAGGAGGATGTGTGCCTCATCACCTCCATCCAACATTGACCTGCAGGTTCCTGCTCTTGCAGTTAGGCCTGAAAAAGAAATAAAAGCCATACAGATGAGAAAGGAAAAAGAAACCATCTTATCTACAGAGAACGTGCCCATCTAACCCAATGGAATCTACGAAAAAAACCTACAAGAATGACTGAGATTAACGAGGTTGTAGAATAACAAGGCTGATATGCAAAGTCCATTGTGTTTCTATAAAATGGTAACAAACTATCAGATGTTGACATTTAAAACGCCACTTCCTAATAGCATAAAAATAGACAATACTTAGAGATAAATCTGACAAAAGAGGTGAAAGACCTCCAGATTGAAAGAGTAAAAAAATCCTTGAAAGAAGTCGAGACCTGAATAAACAGGGATATGCGAGGTTCACAGATTAGTAACTTCAATACTGTTAAGATGTCGGCTCTCCCTGCATTTATAGAAATTAACAGTTCAATTCTAAAATGCATATGGAAAAGCAAAGGATGTAGAAGAACTAAAACAATTTTGAAGAAGAACACAATTGAAGAGTTAGCATTCTAAGAATTTGTATAAGACTAGGATAATCGAAACTGAGTGATACTGGCGTAAAAATATTCAAATAGATCCAAAAGAAAATGGTCCAGAAATAAGCTTACACATACAGACTGATGACTTTTTTTCAGGCAGGGTCTCACTCTGTTGCCCAGACTGGAGTGCAGTGGTTCAATCTCTTCTTCCAGCAGCCTCAAACTTACAGGCTCTGGGGATCCTCACACCTCAGCCTCCTAAGTAGCCAGGACCACAGGCACCCATCACTATGCCCAGCTCAGACTTTTGACAAGGGTGCAAAGGCGATTCAGCGCACAAATGGTAGGTTCAAGAAATCATGCTGCAGCTTTTTCATATTCTGGAACAACTGGATCTCCATATGCGAAAAGAAAAAGAAGAAGAATTTGCATTCATACCTCACACTATACACAAAAATTAACTCAAAAAGGATCATGGGTCTAAATGTAAAGCTGGCGCCATAAAAACACGAGAGAAAATCTTTATGACTCTGGATTAGGCAAAGATTTCTCAGACACGAAGGATTTCTCAGCCATGCTACCAAAAGCACAATCCCTAAAATAACAAATTGACAAACTGAAATTTGTCAAAAATGTTCAAGATTTGCTCTTTAGATGGTGAGAAGACAAGCCACCAACCAGGAGAAAAATGTTTGCAAATCTATTTCATCGAGGACTGATTCAGAATATATATAAAGAACTCTCTCAGGCTGCGTGGTGGCTCACACCTGTAATCTCAGCACTTTGGAAGGCCAAGGCTGGCAGTCAGGAGTTCAAGACCAGCCTGGCCAACATGGTGAAACCCCAGCTCTACTAAAAATACAAAAATTAGCCAGGTGTGGGGGCAGATGCCTGTAATCCCAGCTACTCAGGAGACTGAGGCAGTAGAATCGCTTGAACTCAGAAGGCAGAGGTTGTAGTGAGCTGAGATGGCACCACCGTACTCCAGCCTGGGTGAAAGAGCAAGATACTGTCTCAAAAAAAAAAAAAAAAAAAGAAAACTCTCAAACTCAACAGCAAGAAAACAAACAACCCAATTTTACAGCAACCGGCAAAAGATCTGAACAGATGCTTCCCTCAACAAGATGTGTCAATGGCGAAGCAGCATGTGTCAAGCTGCACAGCATCGTGGGTCACTGGAGACACACAAGCCGAAATCACAGACGGCACCCTCCACCTCTCAGAAGGGCCAAAGTCAACGAGATGAACCCTTCCAGCTGCAGCATGAAATGAGAGCAAGGCAGTTTCTGAACATATTAAACGCACACCTTCCGTGGCACCTAGTCATTTTATTTCTAGGTCTCTGCTGAAGAGAAAAGAAAATGTATGTCTTTCTGAAAACCTGCATGTGAATGTAAATAGCCATATTACTTTCCATCATTAAAAACTGGAAACCACCCTGATGTCCACCAAGAGACAAACAGATGAGTGGGCTGGGGTGTACCCATGCTGTGGCAACAAAATGAGTGTTTACAACAGACACAGCAGCAGGAATGAATCTCAGAATAGTGACACTACGTGACAGAAATCAGACAAGGAGTGAAATCAGACAAGGAGTACATGTGTGCTGCAGGATGTCATTTATCCTGTATAAAAGGACAAACCCTTGGGTGCCGGGCTCATGCCGGTGATCCCAGCAATCTGGGAGGTGGAGGCAGGAGGATCGCTTGAGCCCGAGACTTTGAGGCCAGCCTGGGCAACACAACAAGACCTCGTCTCTTAAAAAAAAAAATTAATTAATTAATTAAAAAATTAGCCAGGTGTGGTGGTGGGCACCTGCAGTCCCAGCTACTCGGGAGACTGAGGCAGGAGGATCTGTTGAGCCCAGGAGATAGAGGCTGCAAGGAGCTCTCATTGTGTCACTGCACACACTCTGTAGTCCCAGCTACAAAGTGGGAAACAGAGTGAGACCCTGTTTCAAACATACACACACACACACACACACACACACACACACACAAGCAGAAACCAACCAGGACATTGGTTGCTTGGCACTGGGAAGTCCAGGGTGGGAAGGAGAGCCACACAGGGCACGAGGACAATTTTGGGACAATGGGCGTGCCTGTCTCCTGACGCGGTTGGCTTCATGGCTGTCTGTGTACGTTAAGACTGATGGAATTGCACAGTGAAAACACGCACCACACCTGTCTGCCAATGACACCCCCAACAAAGGTGTTTTTAAAAAAGCAAGAGGCAAATGATAAAACTGGGAAAATATTTTGAATCAAGTACGACAGAGAATGGCTAATATAATTCACGCATTAAAGGCACTTGGAAAAACGAGTCAGGAAAACATTCCCACCCTAACTAATTTGCTCAGGCTGCCCTAACGAGGCACTGAGTCCGGATGGCTTAAAGGACTGAGTAATATTCTCTCCCAGTCCTGGAGGCGGGAGTCTGTGATCCGGGTGAGGCAGGTTCCTCCTGAGGCCTCTCTTCTGGGCTTGCAGAGGCCACCATCTCCCTGTGTCCCCAACGGGGCTGTCCCTCTGTGTGTGTCTATGTCCTCATCTCCTCTTAAGGACCCCAGTTCAGTTGGATTAAGAGCCACCCGTATGACCCCATTTTAATTTAATTTTGTCTTTAAAGAGTCCATCTGCAAAAACAGTCACATTCTGAAGTATTGGGCATTAAGGCTTCAACATATGACTCTTTTTATTTTTTCTTTTTTTGAGGGAGTCTCACTCTGTCACCCAGGCTGGAGTGCAGCGGCACAATCTCGGCTCACTACAACCTCCGCCTCCCTGGTTCAAGCGATTCTCCTGCCTCAGCCTCCGAGTAGCTGGGACTACAGTTGTGTACCATAACACCTGGCTAATTTTTGTATTTTTAGTAGAAACAGGTTTTCACCTTGTTGGCCAGGCTGGTCTCCAACTCCTGACCTCAGACGGTCTGCCCACCTTGGCCTCCCAAAGTGCTGGGATTACAGGCAGGAGCCACCGCACCTGGCCACAGGATAAAAATTTTAAAGGGGACACAAGTCAGCCTGTAGAAAAAATGAGCAACAGACAGAAGGAGCCAAGCTCTAGAATCAGAAATAAGAGCAACCGATACACATGCACCGCTATGCCCAGCTCACTTTTCTACTTTTTGTAGAGACAGGGTCTCCGCACTTAAACTCCTGGGCTCAATGACCCACCACCCCCCAGCCTCCCAGTGTTGGGATGACAGGTGTGAGCCGCCTCGCCGGCAGTTTTCAGTGAGGTGGTGAAAGAGGCCTCCCTGGGAAGAGGGCTCGGCAAGTGGGTGGGGCTAGCACCTGCCCAGGCCCTGCGGCAGACAAGCCCTAATGCTACAGGGGCACAAGGATGCTCAGAGGCCCCCGACCGTGCCACCTGAGGGGTTGACGCCCTCTGCCACCCCCTCTTTATGGCATCTGAGAGCAAGTTCCTAGGAGGGCAGGAATAGAGGGGGAACTGGGATTAAGAAGGGGCTCCTAGAAGGGGGTACTGTTGAGCCCTGGGCCATCAGGAGCAGGTGCTGGGCAGAAGCTCTGTGACCGCAGTAAGGGCCCAGGTTGGCTGGGAAGGTGGGAGGGAGGTGGAGGGAGCAGGAAGGGCCGATGGGGAGACAAGAAGTCTCCAAAGGCAACTGACTCTGAAAGGCTTTGTGAGGGCAGCACTAGCACCCCCATCTGCTGTCCTGGTCCTGTCCGAACCCAGGTCTCCCACGTGGGTGGGGGGGTTCTCTTCTGGCTGGGAGAAATGCCACGTGACCACGTGTGCGGCTGACGACCGCAGGCTGGTGCTGCAAGGAGCTCTCACTGTACCACTGCACTGCCACACTCCAGTCTGGGAAATAGCGAGACTCTGTCACAAAACACACACACTACAGCAGAAACCCCTCAGGCCATTGGTTGCTTGGGAATGGGAGGCCCAGGGTGGGATGGAGAGCCACACAGGGCACGAGGACAATTTGGGGGCAATGGGTATATCTACCACAGTTCCGGGGAGGGCCGCGGGCTGGGGGGGGGGGTCTTCTGGCCTAATGCACAGTCATTCTGTGGATGTAAGCAAGCCACATCCCCAGAGCCATGGTCACCCAGCCAGTACACAGGGTCTGAGGATGCTGGATACGGGCGAGGAGGGTTTGCGGTCCACGCTGTGGCCTGCAGGATGGGCAAGGGCTGGCGAGAGCCCTTCTGAGCTGCCCGAGCCTCTCCTGTGACTCCTGCCTGCTCTGTCTCAGGGCTCCTGGTGCCTGGGTCTGGCTTCCCTGCGGTCTCTGGCTCCTGGACAGTGAGAGCCAATGATCTGCAGCCAGGGCCTGGCACAAGGAGGTGCTGGGTAACAAACAGGGGTTGCCATTCTTATGAACCTTTGAAAACCTGCAATTGAACGTGGTGGCTCACTGGTTTGCGTTTAAACTGATTTCGCTACAACTGTTTGCACTTTTCTTGTGTATTTATTGGCCAGATAAATGAGTCTATGAATGAATGAATGAATGAATGAATGAATGAATGAGTGCATGTGTGAACTGCCCCCTTCCTCCCACCCTCTGACCTGATTCTCATCTGAGGCTGAAGGTAGTTTCCTGGCTGAAATCGTCCGTTCCCTTAAAACCCTTCAGGAGCCCCCACTGTCAGAATGCCCCACCTGCCACAGCCTGACTCGCAAAGCTCAGACTAGATGCTGCCCTCGCAGGGGGCCCCTGGGTCAGGTCCAGCACGTGGAAACAGAGGCGCGTGTCCCGACACACCTGTGAGAACCGCCCAAATCCAGTGACTGGAGACCGCACCATTGCACTCCATCCTGTGCGACAGAACGAGACTCTGCCTCGAAAAATAAAATATAAAATAAAATAAAATGACAAATTATTAGTTGTTTAGCTGAACTTCAGATTTAACTGGACATCCATATTTATCCGGCAACCTCAACCCCATGTAGACCACTGATCTCAGGAGGGGCAGCAGAGCGGAAGCCGCCCTGGCATTGGTGTTCTGTGGCAGGTGGGAGGGAGGAAGATGAGGGTCCCACTGGCTCCCGGCATCTCAGAGACCCCACACACTTAGGAGTAGATTTCTATGCTCAGAAACTCCAAGCCTTCCAGAGGATCCCATTAGCAGGTTATCAGAGAAGCAGGGACGGAAGGAGTGGTGAGGGGTCTGCTCCATTGAGGCGCCGCAGGCAGGACCTCAGCTCCCAGCTTGACTCCCACCCTCCAGCAGCCCCAGTGACCTCAGCAGCACCCACCCTCAATACACAGCTCGGCCTCCGGTCACCCTCCTCACCACTCGGCCTCCCATCACCCTCCTCACCGCATCAGCCACCCACAGCTTTGAACCCAACTTCCAGCCACGTGTCTAAGCACATCGCACAATGTGGCCACTGAAAAAGGCAGCCCTGTGTAAACATAAAAGGAAGCCCAAGGACCCCGGCCCCCAACCTGTCCCTTCTCCCCTGCGGTCCGCTCCTTGGGCCTGGCCAAGGCCACCTGCTGCTGGGCAAAGGCCTGCCTGGTCACCAGCCTCCTGGGACCCTGCGACGGGCAGCCTGGAGCTTCTCCATTCCACACAGGCCTGGACAACAGTGGGGACAGCTGCAGCCACCCTCCCTGCCCACTCCATCCCAATTTTCACTCCACCCGCTTCCGTGCCTTCACGCTAGACAGACGCCCTGGAGTCACTTCCACCACAAACCCACCCGTCACGCTGAACTCTAGCCCTACCCGGCCCCCCCCCTCAGAGGGGCACATCGCCCTCTCCTCCTCAGTCTCCATAGCTCGTCAACCCCAGTGCCCTCCCGCAGCCCCCTCCCTACCTGCAGGCCTGGGCCCCTGCCCCTAGCAGCAGCCAGGACCCACGGCCCGCTTCTAGGGATCTCCTGACACACCTGCCTCGTGCTCTGAAGGACACTTACGGCGCTGTGGGGTGTGGGAACAAGCCAGGCTTGGGGGTGAGGGGACCCAGCAGCTAAAGAGATTGAGAAGTAGCCTGAATCCAGCCACCAGGGAAACCGGCCGAGCAGGGAGAGGCCTGGGGACAGGGGAGGGAGGCTGCCACCCTCTCCTCCCGAAAGGTCCCAGCAGCCCCCCTGGCCAGCAGGACCCAGGGAGAGGAGTGAGGACTGGCCCCTGGACAGGGGTCCCTGTAGAGAGGGCCTTGCCAGAGGCTGGAGGGGGCTGGCCAGGAGGGTGGGGAGGGAGTGGGCGAACCGCAAGGCCTGGAGAGGATGCGGATGCGTGGCTGGGGCGCTGGGGGTGGGAAGTGTGGTGGGTGTGGGGGCTGCCAACTGGGCTGGCCAGAAGGTCGAGGGGAGGGTCCCTGGGGTTCCGGACTCCCGGGAGAAACAGCCAGACAGAGAGAGGGGCTTCGCACCCCAAACCTGGGGACCTACCCTCCCCAGCACTACAGCCCGTTCTCCACTCCTGTCAGGGCAGCTGCAAGGGCAGCGGTGCCCACCAGGCCGGGCCTGGAGCTGCCAAAGGGCAGGAACACGGGTGTAGGGGGCAGAAACACGGGTGTGGGGGGTCAGGGGCACGGGTGTGGGGGGCGGGGTCGCGGGTGTGGGGGCCGGGGTCGCGGGTGTGGGGGGCGGGGGCGCGGGTATGGGGGCGAAGGGGCACGGGT